>PNEN01000156.1:37169-96858 GCA_002933655.1 Cercospora berteroae | reverse complement strand
TACCTCCGTAGTCGTTCCTTAATCAACATTGCAGTCACTATCTCTCGTGTGCAAGTGGAGGGAACAGTCAGTCAACCAGCCTGACGGTGATGTATAGGGTGTCAAGAGCCGGTCAGATGTAAGTTTTTGCACGCCTGCCGCCCGATTCGCTGCCGTTGTGATGAGTGGGATGGAATGCTTTTTCCAGCTTAGTGTGGCGTGAACGAGGCTGCACAGCCTGCTGCAGGTGTGTCGAATCACGTACTGGCCCCAGATCGCACAGCCTTGCCATGGTGCAGCCTTGTGTCCTCACAGCCTTGCGGTCGCACAGGTGTTTCGTTCGCAAGAGAACATGATCCGCCGTATTTGAAGAGGGGAAATTCAGCTCGCGAGTTTTGCAAGCCCCATATCCCTATCTCTATCTCTCTCAGCGACTTGTTTTTGTTGTAGGTGATCTCCAAGAATGCCTTCCAAGGAACTTGAATACCGCGTGAACGGTCTAAAAATCTGCAAGAAGTGCAGCGAGTTCGAATTGGAGTGCGTTGCCCACATCTACGTCCTGAGAGAAAGTTCTGAAGAGAGCCTTACTCTGCGACCAACTGTGACCACGCTGCATAACACTTTTGCGGAAATGCAGGCTTCCGCGAAGCTAGGCTGTAACTCATGCTTGGTATGGCACAAAGCCATCTTGAATGAATGCCACTCTAGCAAAGATGAGGACCTGCTATACCAGAGTCACACGCCTGTGATACTAGTGCCACCAACCACCGCAACGAGCACAGGCTTCTGGATTGCAATCTCGAGCCCAATGGAAACGAAAGTGAGGTTGGCACCAACTCGATCTGCAGCGTGGGCGACATTTGACGCTGGTATAAACCGGGATCCGTTTGGTCAAGAAATCTGGCGGGAGGTCAAAAGACAGCTCTCCAACTGTCGAAACACACACGAATCCTACAGAGCACACCCCGGCTCCGGCAAGCTTCCTCGCAGATTAATCCACCTTCAGAACGATGACACAGCCAGGATATGCGAGACGGCCGACTTGCCGCAGAAGCCTAACTATCTTGCGTTGAGTTACCTGTGGGGAGGCAACCAGAGAGTCAAGTTCACGGCTCAGCACGAGCGTAGATTGAAAGAAGGTGTGCCCCGTACCGAATTTCCCATGACTATTCAAGATACTTTCAAGGTGTGCAGGCTCCTGAGCATATCTTATGTCTGGATTGACGCTCTATGCATACGCCAAGACGACGATGGAAAAGACTTCCGTGAGGAATCGGAGAGAATGGACCTGATCTACGGCTCCGCGACCATCACACTCATTGCGGTCAAAGCGCAAGGTGTTCAAGAAGGGTTTCTCATGCCTAGCCCCATGGAGCAGTATACAGTCGATCCGTGGAAGACAGATTACGCCGACCAAATAATGTTAATGATACCACGGAAAGGCCTCACCGAAGTACGAGCCATGAGTCCACTAGCCAAGAGAGGTTGGTGTTTCCGCCAGACTATTGTACATGACTGGCCACGGAATTTTCTGGTCGTGCTCAGAGAGCAAGTGTGCAGAGCATGGTAGTGCCGAAGGCGAGGTTCCGTACCACTCACCAGTGTTGCTTGACCCTCATTTCTTCGTCAGAAGCAGGGACAGATTGTCTGATTGGGATCACCTCGTGAATCAATACTCCATGAGAGACGTGACATTTGCTAGAGACCGACTGCCAGCAGTCCGCGGTCTTGCAAATTCGATTGAGCAGCGCAGCGGAGACAAATTGCTCTTTGGCATGTGGAGAGGTTGTCTGCCAGTGCAACTCCTTTGGATAAGCCTGGAGCGGAAGTCCCCGACGACCCATCCAGAGGATGCGAGCATCTCCAAAGACGCTCCTTCCTGGTCTTGAGTTTCAACACCACCAGCGCGGGCAATCTTGATGCCTGATTCTCAAATATCCCATGCCAAGGCGAATTTGCTGACAGTACGAGACGATGAAATAAACACATACCTTGAGTTGCACGGCAGTGTACGCCCGCTGCTGACAGATCACCAGCGTCTTGACGTGTAGCCTGTAAAGGGAAAGCCCAGCGAGGGACCCGCACGAGCCATAGACCCCATCGAAGAGTTGGAGACCAGCTTGTGGGCGATGACAGAAGCCGAGATCTTCATTCGTGAGCAAGGCCGGAGGCCAGTCGTGATCCAGCTAGACAGGACTCCAGGTGTGCCAGTGCAAGATCTAGTGTGCTTCGAGATCAATTACAAGGGCTTCTTGCTGCTTGAGCCTATCAGCAAGAGAGATCACCTGTACAAGCGGGTTGGCTGCTCTCAGCTACACAATGATCCGGAGTTTTTTGCATCGGGAGCGACAACGACGGTCAGAATCTTCTAGTGGTGTCTAAGCATATACAGTCTGTCTTCTCAGATCGATCATAGTTACCGCGAGATCAATATATCGCGCCTTTGGTTCAACGTCAATCCGGGCTTCCAGTCACGAGGTCGCGGTTTTCGAACATTCGAATGGTCCAGTGTGCTGTGTGCCTGCAGAATTGGCATATATTCTTGAGCGAGGTCGCACGCCATACAAACTTGATCACTGCATTTGAAGGAAGCACTCCTCCGTGAGTGGCTTAAGAGAGGTCATTTCCAAAGCAGGACCGCAGAACGCGCTCCAGGAGCGTAGACTGGTCGGCACATACCGATAGGGTCATCGCGGCGATAACTTATATGATATCTTTCCAGATCGATCATAGTCACCTCGAGGTCGATGTACCGCGCCATCGCTTCAACATCAACCGGCTTTTGGTCACGAGGTCGCGATCGCTGGACATCTTAATGACCCGGTGTGATGCATGCCTGCAGACTCGGTACTGGGCGAGATTGCACGCGAGACCACCTTGAGCACTGCGAGTCTCCACGGCGGATGCGGCACAGGCGGCGGAGCATATTCCCAGCTCTCGACGTCGGTCGTACCACAGTAGATGCGGCACTTGCAATCACTGTGCAGGTATCTTTGTCGACGATCAGGCGGCAACTCGATCCTAGACCTGGCAGATCCGGAGCGAACATGCTGCTACCGACAGCGGAACGCGTAAAACGCCTCCGAGGAGAAGGATGACACATTAACGTGACGCATTATCGATTCTCTCAGGCACTATTAGAGAGCCCTACTATCTTTTGGCCCTGCGCGCCGCTGGCCACTTCCATCATGACACTATCCACCACCTTTCCGACACGTTCGACAATCTCATCCACCTCATCCTGGCGGACAATGAAAGGCGGCATCAGAAGAAAGTGGTCCCCTCTATGTCCGTCCACTGACCCCCCTGCCGAGAAGAGGCACACGTCGTAGCCGCGTGACAGGCCCCTCAACCTCATTCTCTTGGAAATTTGCAAGGCCGGATCGAACGGCTCCTTCGTTGAAGCATCTTTCACAATCTCAACGCACCAAAAGAACCCACGCCCTCGCACATCGCCAATATACTGGTTGTCATGGAATCGATCCCTCAGCCGCTGACCGAAATAATCACCAAGGACAGCCACATTTTGCACCAAATTCTCAGCGCGTATGATCCTCTGTACCTCAAGTGCCCCAGCGCAGGCTACTGGGTGACATTGGTACGTCTGGCCGTGTTCGAAGTATCCCGAACCTTGTTCCAACCCTGCAACCACTTTGTCGTTAAAGAGGATAGCCGATATCGTTGAGTAGCCGGCACCCAAGCCCTTGCCCACCGTCTGGATGTCGGGGACAATACCCAACTGCTCCCACGCATGGAAAGTGCCCGACCTTCCCAAACCACACATGATCTCGTCAAAGATTATAAGTGCCCCATGTCTGTCGCATACTTGCTTCATTGCTTCAAAGTATCCTTGCACTGGAGCCACGCAGCCCAGGGTCTATTGATAATCGGTTAGCCAAACCACGATAAAAGTGCGAAAAACACAACACTGACCGTGCCTACGATAGGTTCCACGACGAATGCCGCCACTTTGTGTGGACCAACTCGCTGGAATTCCGCCTCCAACTCCGACTGCAACCTCAGAACGTATTCCTCCTCGCTTTCACCCTGCCGGAGTCCACGGTACGGATTGCACGCTGAGACTCGCGACACATTGTCCATGAGAAGCTCTTGAAATGGAGCTTTGCGTCCTTTGAAATCTCCGAGAGACAGAGTTCCCAATGTACAACCATGCCAGGACCCTTCTCTTGCAATGAAGTGCACCCGTGGGGATTTCGGACTCATGGACAAATGATATGTCCGCGCGAGCTTGACGGCAATTTCCATGGCTTCCGAGCCTGACCGATGTTAGCAGACGTTTTACAATTCACATAAACTTGTCGTACCGGACCCAGTCAAGCAAGCTCTTGCCATTTGTCTCTTCGTAGACGCAACCAATTCGTCTGCGAGATCGTGCGAGGGGTCGTTCTGGAAGTAACCCGGGTGGGCGTAGGAGACCTTGTCAAGTTGGGAGATTATCGCCTCCTTCACCCTGCGATCACCATGACCTATCGATGCGACAGCAGCACCACAGGTCGAGTCGATGATCTTTTGGCCATTGCTGAGAGTGTAGTAGATTCCCGAAGCTTCTGCAACGAATGGTAGCCCGCTCTGTTGGACGCTCTGATAGAACAAGGTCGTTTCTTTGATCGAACCCATAGTGGATGAACTGCGAAGGCACACACTGATCGGTATACTCACGTTCGTAGAGCCCAGGTGCTGTCTTTCATCAGCTCTTGCGGTGTAGGCCCTCGTCACCGGCTCAGACAGAGCCGCTTCCGCCTCATCACGAAATCAACAACGATAGAACTAGTATGCGGTTGAGAAACCTGCATGGGCAGCGTATCGCTATCTCCGAGCATACTGCAGCTATTCGACCCTGTCCTTTTACATCTTCGCTTTCTAGTGCGAAAGCAGATGTTGCAAAGCGGACGGCTCGGGACAGTCGGACCGTACCTAAACGGCTGCTTGGAATGGAATGGAACCGCGATGCTTAGATTGGGCATGGTTTCATTGCTGAGCAGAGATCCGCACAGCCACTCATGTTGCTCGAACATGTGTATTTCAGACCATCGTTGCTGACTCAAAGATGCGCACGGCCAGCGGATGCTCTCTACAGGCCGTCGCTTAGCAGGGCTTGTGGGTCCTCAGCATGCGAGCTGCGCTCTATCATGCAATCACCCAATCTCGGGCCTTCCGCGAGGTGCTGAGTCTTGGTGAGTACAACGTATGGACTGCCACATTCTGGCCAGCATGACTCCACGATCATTGAGAGGTCGCCAACTCCTAGTTACATATCGGTGCCAGACATCTTTCGCTGTGCTTGCATGCGGCCCACCTGTCAGATCTGCACGCTGGTGAGTCTAAGACCACTGATCGGTATGATGACGCAGAATATCGCAGAGGCGCACTGCCAAGGATTTCGCAAAAGGATTGAAATTCCAAAACAGGCGAGTTGCACCAAAAACCACAGATCTTCGGTAGCTCCTCAAGATTGGCGAACGCGAGTAATCAAGCTCAAACATTACCGGATTCCCAGTCGGTAGAGGCAAATCCAATAATATGAATATTGCCACAATCCGAGCGCGGGGAAGAAGAAAGCGCCCACCAGAACCCGCAAGCGCTCTGTGGTTTCATTGCTTTTGCGAGCCCCTCGCTGCCGTTTGGAATACCATCGGCGCAGCTCGTTGCCGTCATCTTGTCTGAACCAGACTGGCTACTAGTGTACCATTCAGCGAGTCATACTTAATTACGTCGGATGATGTCTTCTGGGATCACTTAAAACGCTTAAGGCGGTAGCACACATGTACGCAGGTTGTTCACATCTTTTTATCTCAATCACCTCGCGTGGTTGCTCGATTGAGCCATCGATCCTCTCGCGAGTGACCTCTTTGTTCTGACGTGCCTCCACCGATCCAGCAAGAGTGCATACAATGGAAACGGTGCTGTTCTGACGAGTCCTCCAAAGCGCTTGGCTCTACTCAGTCGAACGAATGCAGCATGGAAGCGAGCTCAACAGCAAATGAGCAGACCGCGCTGCTCGGGGAGGACAGGCTCTGTCGGCATCGAGAAGAGCGGCAGGAATGCGCTGGCGGTGGTGATGAACAGGATGCGAAGGACAATCGGCTAATCACAACATGCCGTCTTGCGGCCGCATACTACAGCTTTGTTGTCGTAGGAGCTTGGGACGGATCGTACGGTGTAAGTTACTGCAAGCACCATAGCTAAAGCACTGCTAACATATCCCTTACTGTCAACAGTCCTTAGTTGTATATGTAAGTTGATGGTCAGCGTCGCGACCCAAACGGAACTGACACAAATCTCCAGCTCCGAGAGTCTTACTCCCTCTCCTACCTCACCGTATCCTTCGCCCTCCTCGCTCCCGTCGTCGGCTATACCATCTCCGCCTTTCTCACCAGCACGATTCATAACCGCCTCGGCTACCGCGGCATCGCACTGATCGCATCAGGATGCCACTGCATTGCAGCCTTCTCCGCCGGGCTAAATCCACCATACCCTCTGCTCGTGGTCATCTTCATGCTCGCCGGCTTAGGCAACGGAATTGCCGATGCATCGTGGAACTCCTGGATTGGCAGCATGCCCCGCGGGAATGGACTGATGGGGCTTCTACACGGTTTCTATGGAATTGGAGCGGCCTGCTCGCCGGCGTTAGCCGCCGTGCTGCTTGAGCGGGCGGGTCTGAAGTGGATGATGTTCTATCGGCTTTTGGGGGTGGTTTCATTACTGGAGCTTTTCGTGGTTTCGATGGCGTTCTGGGGAGCCGGGAGCAAAGCGGCAAAGTCGGGAGCCGGCGAACCGCATGCGAGTATTTTCCAGACCTTCGGGTATTCGTCGACGTGGATCATCAGCTTGTTCGTCTTCCTATACGCTGCGACCGAGATCTCCCTGGCGGACTGGATATCATCTTATCTCATCGATGTTCGTAATTTCGGTCGGCCGACTGGTAATAGTCTTACGGCTGGCTACTGGATTGGACTGACACTAGGACGAGTGGTGGTGGGCTTTCTTGCGTCGAGGATGGACTGGGGGAAAGCCACAGTCATGGGATGTTCCATTTTGTGCTACTTTGCGTGTTTCTTCTTCGTCCTGGTTTCCAATACTGGTCTTTGCGCACTCGGCATTGCAATGATTGGCTTCTTCCTCGGACCGTTGTTCCCAGAGGCGGTAGTCATGCAGGCTAGGCTTTTGCCGAAGCAGATGCAATTGGCAGCAATCGGGTTCGCTGTTGCTTTTGGCAGTGCAGGCGGGAGTGTGGGTCCTTTTTTGGTGGGCATTGCGGCTGATCAGCAAGGGATAGTGGTACTACAATGGTTTGTCCTTGGAATGCTTGGTGGCTGTGTGCTGTGTTGGCTAGCTCTTCCTCGACCTGACGCTAAGGATAGCGCATATAAAGAGGCAGATAACAGGGCTGATCTATAGCCATTGTGTCGAGGCCATAGAGTATTTATAATGGGAAGTTCTCTCACTCGCAAATTATACCAGTTGACAGCACTGTACGAATGGCTTGCAAAGGTCGTTTTCTTTTCTTTTCTTTTTTTTTGCTATGCGCGTCTTGCGCCAACGTTGCGCATTATATGTCATCGAGTTCCTATGACCTTTCCGCCGCAAAGGCCTCGGCGATCCAAAGATAAAGATGATATTTCTTGACCGAGAAGCTTGTAAATATGAATGCTATTAGTAAGCAACACAACAAGCTTGCACTGTATCGCAAGAGGAGATGGTGTATTATTGACAACAGCAATTCATGAAGCCAAACCAGATTCACGATGGGATCTCGAAACTTAATCTGCATCTGCAGCTCGCTAACCACCAACTAGCCTTATCAGTCCGCAGGAGTAACCAAGGGCTGCGCTTTCCGGTTCCGTGCAATGCACCTGCATTGCAGCCCGATCGCACGCGGGGCACCGGCTCCGACTGCTACACCGTCTACTATGTCTCTCAGCAACAGCCGACATAATCTATTGGCGCGACAGCGGTGTAGAAGAAGGAAGAAGGGCTCCACGACTGCTTGGGCCGCGTCCCGTGCTCGAGCATGATGGCGCAGGCTCCACCATGGAAGCGATTGCCTGTGCCATTGTTCACCAGAGAGGGATGCGTATCCGCTACCCCGGCATTCGCGACGGCTCACTCTACCTCTCGACTCGCCGCTGGCGCACCTTGAATCTGATCGTCGACAGGGCCGCAGAAGATCAGCGAACTGTCGGTTGCATACCGTACCGCCGTGAAAAGTGCATTTACACGAAGCGACTGGCGCGAATGGTAGCATGGCCCGTTTTCGACGCAAGACAAATCAGGGCATCCCAAATGGCCTAGTGCTCCAGTCACGAAACTGTGTAGCATTCGGAACGCTGCCCATTGGTAATAGCAATGAAGCACGAAGCAGCAATCGATGCTGCCTTCCTTGCCCCACCTCGTTGCGATTCTTCTGGAGCATGCGATGAACTTTGCCCGCATCATCGCAGGTTCCAGTGAGAGTCCCATCGCCAATTTCTTCCCTCAGTGATCCAATCAAATCTTTCTCATTCTGCAATAGTCACTATAACTCGAATTCGAAGGTTCTTGCCACTGCTTCTCCACAGTGAAAGAGTATTTCCGAAATACTTCACCAATCTCGGGTAAGTTGTCATTCCAGGGACCAGCAGGTCCCAGTTTTCCCTCACACGTTTCCAAAAAGTCAGCCGGCATTTGCGAAAGTTGTCTGTCTAAATGCCCAGCTATCTCGACACGAAGCTCTGGTTCTGATGTTGTGATTGCGTTCGCTATGTTCTGCCTCGCATATTGCTGAACAATCCAACGGAAGGCGTAACAGAATGACTTTGGAAAGCGCCTCAGGGTAATGGAAAAGACACTTCAGAGGTGTGGCGGTCGGAGCTTTGAGCGCATGGATCAGCATTGGCATGGGTGTACGTCCTACTTTTCTTTCAAAATGAAGAAAGTCGAGTTTGAAGAGCCATCCCAGAACATCCTCGGGGAGAGCCAGTAATTTGCTTAAGAATGCTTGCGTATCTAACACGCTCCAGATCATCCTATGGCACGGCGACCTTATATAGTCCTCGTCCTCAGGCCATATGAAATCAGCCTCACGGCTTCTGGCTTCTTTATATGCCAATAGGAACGGTGTATTCCCATCGTTGGTGTCGTTCGGTCTCTTCGCGAATGGATCGGCGCCAAATCCCAAAGTAAACTGGCAGTATCCTCGTCATTATGTATTGCAGCAAGTCCAAGTGGAGTCCGGCCCACCGCATCAAACACGTCAACAGTGTTGAGGATGGTGCGGTATGATTTAGCCAAGAATTCGATGATATTGTCAGCCTTCCGAGTTGCAATAGCGTCATGCAGCAGGGGCCACTGGCACAGTGGCGTCCGAATAGTCTCTGGGTTCGGATTGAATGTGAGCAAGGCATTTAGCGCAGTCTCATCACGCAGCTGCGTTGCTTTTGCCAGCGCTTTAGCATATGAAGTAGTCAAGTTGGCGTCGCGAAGTTGTTTGACCAAATATTTCACCACTTCCTCATGCTGTGCCTCAACAGCTACCGCTAGTGCTGGCTCCCGGCGCTCATCAGCGAGCTTGAGTGCAGTCCTGATGCCATCGGTCGGTGATTTCTTCTTCCAGGCCTCAATGAGCAGCTCGATCGTTTGCAGCCGTCCGTACCGCGCCGCAAACCAGATCGCATCTCTGTCGTTGTCCAGCTCACTTAAACTGAGATTTTTGGTGTCAGTGAAGAATCTCAGTGTCTTTTTGCTGCCGCTCTCAACTGCAAATAGCAATGCCGGTCTCGTCTGTGGTACAGACGGGCTGGCCTTGTAATTTGCCGACATGAGCTCTCGAACGAGGTCGACATGATCTCGTTGGACGGCGTAAAGCAAGGCAGTCATACGGCCGTTGGGGTCCACATAATCTATCTTCGCATCATGCTTCAATGCGCGACGGATCTTCTTCAAGTCTCCAGCCTTTGATGGACGGATGAGATCGTCGCCAGTGCCAGTGATGCTCGGATTCCAGTCTTTGTGGTAGCGAGGGAAATTAAGCGCACGTGTCTCTCGGCCCTTCCACAACTTGCGGCCTACCTGCCATGTCAACACGTAGAACCAGTGTATTGCACCTGCAATGGCAAGTACGAGAGCTGCGCTCTGGCCCCAGTCAGTGATGCTGGCGTCTGGTGGAAGCCGAGCCACAATCACCTCCAGACGGGATATCGCGACTATTGTAGAGGGCAGCCAGTCGACCCATTTCGAAAAGACCGTGCCCGGTAAGGAAGCATAAGGATATTTAGATATCTCGTCTTTGTCATCATCGGTATCCTGGTCGGCCGGTGCTGGCTCTGACCAATCTTCCTCGATGCTATCGAAGCTGAAAGTGTGACACCAGTCGAGCCAAATGCCATGCAAGAGGATCAGGCC
The DNA here is from genome assembly GCA_002933655.1 of Cercospora berteroae. NCBI lineage: Eukaryota > Fungi > Ascomycota > Dothideomycetes > Mycosphaerellales > Mycosphaerellaceae > Cercospora > Cercospora berteroae. The sequence goes on along the minus strand of PNEN01000156.1, from coordinate 86,478 downwards.
ACGTATAGCGATATACATCCACACTGGTCCGGATGGGCCTGTGCAGGAATCGATTCGGCTCCACCAGACGAGGTAAGTACAGTCTAGACCCTTGTAGTTGTGCCGTATGCGGGCGAGCATGGCTATGATGTTCCCGTAGGCAACCAACTGGTTGAGGGTGGAGGCGAAGATGAATTTCCGCGCCGCGAGAGTATCTTTTGCGGAAGTCGTCATGTGCAATGTGGCGGCCGCAAGATCAAGGCTTATACATACCAGCACCACCTCGGGAAAGGTAAGCTGCTTGTACCCTGGAGTTGCGGCTTTGACTGAGTTGAAGTTGATATAGAAGAGTGCTGGACAGCAGGTCAATAGTCCGCCATCTTACATTTGCGCCTTTTGGCTTCAAGGGGAAGACTCACTGAGCAGCGATGCGCTTCCAATCTCTTTAGCGGCGCTGTCTTCCTTGTGGAACAAGCCAGCTACAAGTGTCAGAAACGCCAAGCCGAACGGTATATAAACCCGATCCGAATCCCTAGGCCACCTATATCAGGGTTGACATCGGTGAGAAGGCGAATGTCTGCGCCAATGGTTCTGTTGACATTCCATTCTGATACGAGTGTAGTCAGAGGTATAGCGTGACCTGGCGCTGCATTCGCGAATAGCTGTAGCCAGGCCGGGATGATACTCGCAGCCCACAGCCAGCCTGGCAGGCAAATAAGCCATGCAGGTAGGGGCAATTTCGAAGCTCCCACAATTTGACTGCGGACTTGTTCTTCCTGTGCACTTTCAACATGAACGAGCTGGCCCTGCTTCGTGGTGGCCTCGGCCGTAGTGTCTCTCGCACCGCTTGTTTGATCGACGGGTGCTTCTTTCGCTGGACTTGTTGCTGCAATCCTGTCTAGGCTGGAATCTGATTCTGAAGTCAATGACTTCCCCAATTTGCCTTGGAAGTCTCTGGATCTCTGGCTCAGCTTGATCCACGGAGTCCGAGTCACGATTTCGCAGCCGTAGCATACGGCATGCAACGTCAGGAAGACTGTATAGAAGGCATATTGCGCGGCGTCGTAGCCATTCATTGTTGACCTTTGCGACTTGCAATGTTGATGAATGCTGCTGGTGACCACGGCCAGGAGGGGGTAAAAGGCACTGCTCTTCACAGGTAGCCGTGTACATATTACAGTGATCCGCAAGCGATCCTGCATTTCAGCTCATGCCAGCCAACCATGGTACACCTCGAATGTGGCTAATCTGAAGGTGACACCACATTTGGGCCGAATGCTCGTGGTGGCCATGGCAGCGGCAGCAGGAGGACTGCAACAGGCTGAGGAGATGGCTCACATGCTGCACGGCGTGTCAGCTTGTTGGTGGCGTCGGCGTGGAGCAGCTCGATGGGCACGTGCAGCTGTACAGTGTACAAGATTGCCTGAGGTCACGGAGGGAGGTGTTGTCCCGGGCGCTTCAGTTCGCCGTCGCCGTCCGCCGCAGTTCTCCCGCGTCCCGAGCTCCGACAAGGATTCGAAGGAGAACCAGGCAACACATCGTCTTCATGTGCACTTCATCTTATAACTCTCCTCTACACCCTTCTGCTATTCTTTCCTGGAGCCCAGTACCCAGTGAAAACTTCGTGCAAAATCGCTGATCAAAGCTGGGCGGCGCACGTGCTCGGCCTGCCTCTCTCCAATGTCGCGCCTTCAACCTCTCACCCGAGAGCCTGTGCTCAAGAGCCATCGCCTAGCAAGCAACCGCGATGAGAGTTGTTGAGGAGCCCCAAGCGATACGATTGCTGCTTCAGGTCCTGTCCATATATTGTGCCATCGCCAACAGCAGCAATCGTCGGGGGATGACCTGTTCTTCCAGCGACGCCACCATGGCAGCTGGAGGCGCTCAAGCCCAATACGAATGTGGCGGCCACGTTGACTCTCAGCGCAGAGTTCTTGGAAATAATGCAGCCGTCGCGCCCGTCGACGCACTGTCCTATTTCATGACCATAGAGGCAGATATTGTAGCGTGACGAGCCGGAAGATGGAAGACGCCGAGAATCAGTCAAGGACTCAACAAACTCGAAAGGGGCCTTGGATATCAGCTCGCCGCCCAGCGTGCAATTTCGCATCCCTCTTGCGATCGAAACAAGCCACAGTTTGGCATGCTGGCTGCACGTCAGCTGAACAGACGGTGACTGCATCGCAAACCGTTTCCATTTTCCTGCCGTCATGGGGCATTTGGAGCACAGTGCGAGCATGATGTAAGCGGCATCATCGAACAACTTTCTCGAAAAGCCTTCGATCGCATCTCCGACGACAGCAAAGTCGGGATTATTCGCGTGCAGCCCAATGTGTACAAGCCCAGCGCGACGCCGAGCCTGCCGGTATGCTGGGCAAACTCTGTTGGCCGAGGAGTCGGGTCTTGGTTTGGCGTACACTCGCCACTTTCATTGGCCGGAATGCGAAGCGGCAAGCTAGAGTTGAATAAATCCCTCCCGCAAAACACATGGCGTTCATGGCATTGCCTAATTCAGCCACTTTCTGGTGCGCTCGCATATCACTGCCATGGAGATGGTACTTATTAGCGGCAGAGCAGCCTTGGCAATACGCAGGTACTGTCATGAACCAATGGACGCGACGCTCGCCCAGGTGAGAGTGCGCGCCGTATAACAACCATCACAGCCGCGCCCCCTGCTCTTGTGACTCTCCACGCGACTACGACATTCGTTTGAAGAGGCGCTCAGAACACACATCACTGTTTACCGATCAGCACAAAACACCATCACACTACCAATAATAACTAATACCATCAATCAACATGCGCTACCAACTCATCGCCATCGCGGCTGCCGCGACCGTGGCCTCTGCCAGCTACGCTCCTCCTGCCTATGAGTCGACTCCAGCTGCGTACGAGCCAGCTCCTCCAGCCTATGAGACACCGGCTCCAAAGTACCCAGTCTACACTCCAAGCAAGAACGAGACTACTCCAGCTCCTTATCCAGAGCACGAGGGTACGTGATTGATGTCGCATCGATATGGTACGCGCAAAATGCTAACATTCCTGGCAGATGAGCACGATGACTACACCAAGCCACCAACCTACTGCCCAGATGACGAGGAGAAGCCACCCCACTACGGCCCAGTCGAGCCATACCCAGAAGAGCCAGAGACTCACCCAACCGCTCCAGCTGAGACTCACCCAGCTGCTCCTACCTACCCAGCCGAGACTCACCCAGCTGCTGCTCCAACTTACCCAGCTGAGACCCACCCAGCTGCTGCTCCAACCTACCCAGCTTCCACTGTGACCGCACTCCCAGTGCCACAGCAGAACGCCACCCGCACTCACACCCCAGTGCAGTACACCGGCGCCGCATCGATCGTCGGCGTCGCCACTGGCCTCACCGCCATGTTCGCCGGTGTCGTCGCTCTTTTGCTGTAAACGACCCAACATCTCGGGATCTCATCATCCCTATAGCTGCTACCATGTATATGAGAGAAGATAGGGAAGACGAATGCCCTGTGGATGACGGCAGTAGAGAACACGAGAAGAAGAGAGAACTGATTTCATGGAGATACGCCTAGACATGTCGCAACGTGTATACCCCTTTTCAATATTGATTTTTGTACATATCTTTTTACTGGGAAAGAGAATGAGGAATTTGCCTCTGCTCACTACTCACGCTCAGGCCAGCGACGGGAAATAATTCAGTGCAATCGAAGTCGCTGCGCATCAAAATTATCGTTTCCGCTTTTGTTCCACATGTGGTGCTGCTGCGACTTCACCGAGATTATCTGTTGACTGTGCGCTGCAGGATCCAACATCGATGCTTCATGCCTCGTGTCGCTGCCAAGTGTCGAGTGTCACTGCAGTCCTCCTTCAGTGGCAAGTTCACCTCTGAACGGGAAGGTCATGAACGAAATTTTACTGGCGAGGCGTATCCCACTTGTCTCGCGCGAGTTATGCGAAACAGTCATGCGATGACACAATAGACCGGTCAACGGAGCTTGCATTGAGCTACAACACACAGCCGCGCACAGCACAGGTTGTATAGCTAACACAACCAACACAGAGTCAAGAGCTCCTACGTGAGGCATCTGGATCAGTGGAGACCACGAAACCTTACTCACCTCGAAACCAGTTCGTAGCCCCTGTTGGTCAGGTAAGCACATCGCAGGATGGCCGAATTGAAATCAATTGTAGCACAAAGTCATCTCCTCTTCTGCGGCTGAGCAGACGACCCTTATCAACTTCACCGGTCAACATATGCCTCAGAACGCCTCAGCAGTACGCTCCACCAAGCCATGTCCTACGTTGCAATGTATCAGCTTGTGGGAAATGGAGACAATGAGGTAATAATCAACTCCAGCGCAGGATGTCACTGCCTGGAGTGCACCTGCATAAAGGTATAATCGGACTTGATGGGAGAGTTGAGAGACTTGCCAGAAGTAGATGTCAACGCAAGTCTAACCATTTTCCTAGGCTTTGATAAGCTTGCTAAGGACAACAAGACGGAGAACAGGCCGGTCTCAAAACGAATGCATCCGAATGGAATAGTAGCTCGAATGCAGCCACAAGGCTGTTTGTCTTCCGTGGTGTGTAGGAGACACCTGCATGTCGGGATTTCTTCCTGGTCGTTGTTGTATGATGCTTTCCTTGGTCCTACCAGGCTGATACAACATTGTGCTGCGCTCAGACAGTCCTTGAATCTCTTGGTGACCATGTCCGGGTTATATATGAGGTATGAAGTCGTCTTCCGAAGCCACAATCTTGCTCAGCACCTCGAGCTTCAATCCAAAGTCTCGTATCAGGTCCAGATCACTCCTCATCTTCGCAGCCTCAACCACACTCTGACCTGCGACCTTCTACGCCCAACATGCACCCCAACGTTCTCAAAGCAGCAATCTTGCTCTTCGGCGCATTCCAACGCTCGACTGCAGCAGCATTGACGCCAGCCGGTGAGATCCCCGCGCAGGCGCTCGCAGATTACGGAGGTGTTGGAGCCTGCAACCCGGCGCGAGAACGATGTCCAGACGTGGAACTCTCGCCCTCCTGCCGCCCTGAAGATCTAACACCATGCAGAGACTATTGCCTTAGGAAGGTTGGCAATGTGCCTGGCTTACAGTGGCAGTGCCAGAGGAACATCAATCCTGCTTATCCGGAAGATACGTCTGGTGGGAGTTAGTGTATTTGTTTGGTAATTTAAATGGAATTAGCCGCGGTATCGGATTCGCTGAGGGGAGGCCGGCCTCGTCTTGGGCGACGTGTTAGAGCAGTAGACTATAACATTGGTTGTCCTATTAGCAGCGCGTAGGCACGGTACCTTAGAGGGCAGTAGCAAAGTATAGAGGCAGACTGTTGAAAATTAGGTATCGCAATCGGGGTAGGGAGCACGACTAGAAGCTCCGATAGTAGAAATACGCTCTCTAAGATTCGTTTATACTATAATAAAACATCGTTAGAGATATATAGCGAAATAGAGGAGCTAGAAATCTCTATTCTAGCTAGCAAAGCGAAGTATTAACTATCTTATAGCGTTTATTATCGCCGAGGTCGTGTCCGATACGTTCGACGGAGATCTGTAGTTTATTCTCCCGTATAATAGCTAAAATACGATTAGTTGCTATAGTAGCTCTTCGCTAAATATATACCTACGTATAGGATATAATACATATAGCTGCATATAGGCGCTAGCAGCTTTATGCATCCTTTGTAGCGCAGTTCTCGACCTCCGCTGTCCCACTATAAGCCCCGTAACACCTAGTAAGCTTAATACTTCCAATAGGACGTCCTAAGAATAGGATACTAGATTGTCCGAGTTTAGCTACGAGCTGCTTTAATTACAATTTCGCCTTAGGCGACAAGTCGTAGTCACTTGGTCCTGTCAGGTAGCCCATGATGGCTTCAATAGATGGGCTGAAGAAATATTCGCCACCTTTGTGATTGACCCAGCTTTCGAGTTCCATTCGATGCTTGGTAGGGACTTCGCCGTCAGGCAAAGCGATCAGTCGCGGTGGATGGTGGTCGAGTCTTTGGCCAACTATAGGGTCGATGCCTGGGCCTTCGACGCCGACGGATTCATGCTTGCCATTGGGATAATGGTGTTGACTGGCCCAGCCTTGAAAAAATCACATCCCGTCAGCGTATTGTCCTCGCTTTAATGAGGAAGATGCTAGCACACTTACGAGTTGTCAGGAAATTGAATCCACTGCGAATATCGCTTTGGTAGCAAGCAAAGATTAGACCGCGTTCACGCTCTGCAGCAGTGTCCGAGGTTTTGGCTGCTTTCTCTCCATCGCTGACTTCAGGCCCATACGGGATCCCGCGTCGGATAATCACCGTGTGATCGTGGCTAAGATCTGATCTCGGTCGCATTTTCCGCGTGTGGGCCGCGAATGGGCACTTGTCATGCTGGTTCCGAGGCTCGTAGTCGAAGTTATTGGATGCGTGCAAGCTCTCGTCCTCGTCGCTGTGGGGGCTCTCGTGGACAGGTGTTCCGTTCCTCCATCTGCCCATCAGATATGCCGCAAGTTTTTCTGCTGGCTTGTCAGAGCCTTGGCAGAAAGGAGCCTTGGGGCCGTTTTTCTGGAGCCATCTAATCGCGTGTAAGACTTTGTTCTCAACAAAATTGGCAGACGCGGCTTACTCTTCGAATTCGGGGACCATCTGCTGCAGATCTCTAATCACAAGGAAGCTACCATCATTGCTCCATGCCGGCTGCTTCATTGGATCGCCTTTGTGTCCACACAGAATGAACCTGTGGGTACACAGGTTAGCGGGCTGAAGAATGTCGCCAGTCCAATGTCTGCGAACTCACCCTGCGTCCATGGCCTTCGGCTCCTTGTTTGTGGGCAATTTCGCGTTGGGAAGAGTATCGTCCAAGCCTTTGATGAAAGGCTGGCTGAGTCCATCTGCATACCCAAAACTGTTCAAATGGACAGATATTAGTACCAAACTTAGCGGAAAGCGCTCGAATCCTCAGCACTTACTGCTCTTTCCCTTTAGCATCTCCAGGTCGGACGTGACCCTCTCTCACCAAGGGAAATGTAACAACTCCATCGTCAAGAAAGTACTGAGTAACACTCTGGACATGCTCCAGGATATCCGATTGAACGCTGGAGGTAACCAGAAGGACGCCATCGATCTGACGGCGATCACGCCCAGGGACGTGAGAAGGCTGGTATTCGGGTCGGAGGTCTTGTGGGTTATCCCATCCCTCGCCTACCAGGTCCTCGAACATGCCCACTTCGAATTGGGCGCCCCGCAGTTGATTCCGTCGGAAGATCTTCAACAAGGCCGGGTCCGACTGGACGGCTTGTTGGTCGGAAGTTTGCACAAACTTGCCGAGCTACATACGGAATGGTAGAGTCAGTGCTGGACAGCCAGAGATAGTCATGTCACCCACCTTATGTAGACCTGATGATGCGAACGCGATGTTGACACCAGGGAGAGGTAGTAACGGAGCCTTTTTCCCGGAGCTCTTGAATAACTTTTGTGCGCCTGATATCACATCTTTCATCTCGCATGCTTGTGCGGCAGTAGTGATGCGACCATTGCTCACAAACTGTTTCAGTCGAGATTTGAATAGATCCGGTTTCTGGATCTGGAAAAATAGAAAGGATTGAAACCTCTTGGGTAGTCCGGGCCTGGCGTCAACGACGATTAGCAAGTTCTCCACTGGTAGAGAAGAGTGATAGTAGGACTTGCCATATGTCGCCTTGGATGTTTGTCTTCCTGATGACCGACGCCGCCATGCTTGTTGTTCGACCGAGGACTTACGGTGATGATGAGAAGTGGTAAAGCGATGAACAAGTACTAGAGGGCAATTCAGGAAAGGCGTATTTGTAGGTCTCGCAAGATCGGAAGGCATTGACCGAGCTGACGAGATCAATTCCATGGTGGATGATTCCCACTTACTGGTCACTGTCCGACGAACACATTCTGGTTGGTGATACGAGTAGGCCAGGCCTGATTCGCCAATCTGATATGTTTGCCAAGGCGCTCAGATCAGATCATAGCTATTGATTTGACTATTGATCCAGATTTAGACTCGTTTGGGCGGTCAACATCCCTTTGTGTGCCATTGAGAGAGTTGGTACTTCCTAGCAGCTTCAACGGCGGCCGGTGGTACTGATCCGCGGCGTACGACTACCAGATCCTGCAGAGCTCATAACTCCGGTCGCCATGGACCGCCGTGCTCCCCGAATGGATAAGCATATCTATCGACCCCGTTACCTTTGGCAATGATTTGGCACTACCACGGATAGCTAATCCGAGCGCAAGTCGGATGCAGCTAATGCAGCGCACGAAACATGCAGAACAGAACCGAAGTCCCCTATCTAACCGCCACTATCTGTGCGTCAAGACGAGTGCGGGGACTGCAGCTCATGCTTAAAGGCAAAAAGAGTTACAGACCCTTATGGATATAGTGGAAACACGCAACTTGCTTGGCAACAGTTAACGTGTCGACTGAGAAGGTGTATCTACCACTTTTTGGCCTTTACACGCTTACCACCTGTTAGATCTAACTGCTTCATTCGCCTGACAAGTCTAATACCCTGTCTTGAAGTTCCCACTGCTTCGTTGAGTCTTGAACAGTCATGATAGCAGCCCCCAATTGAACTCTGTGTTGTTTGTCAGCTCAGAAGATGTTTGTGGCCTTCCCTCTCTTGCTCATAATCATAGCCTTGCCTCTTTCACTTGTTCGCCTGTAAGGCCTAAACACTTTTGACTGCTCTCGAAACCACTGATAATCCATGTTCCTCAAATCTTGAGGTCCTGCAGCCATGGTTGTAATGGCCCAGCCTGTATCGGTCCTGTGTCGCCCAAGAGGCTTTTAAGGACCGATCTTGGAGTGCAGTGCGACGACTGCAGGCTGTGATTGTTTGATCTATATCGTAGCAACTGTGTAAGAAGGGCACCAGTCCTCGTCTTGGTGGGCTCTTCAGAAGGCTTGCTTGTTGTTTTGGTCTGGCTAGTCCCTCAAGGCCTATCAAGACACACTCCTTTTCGTTCTCTCAACTATCCGAGGTGCTACTCAAAGTCTTGAGCGATTGCGAGTGTGTACAGGCATGGTGTCGTTGAGGACACACCTTGTGAAGTTGACGCATTGAGGGTGTCTACAATGCCAAGCCACTAGCGTGTCTGCACCGTATTCTATCTGAAAGGGCTGTGATGTTACATGTGTGATGAGCTTTGGCACGGCTCGGAAGCCGCGATCCGCCGCGAGCGGCCCAGTGGTCGTGCACGGACAGATGGAATGATGGAATTGCCGAAAAGAGGAAGTACGCACCAGCAGAAGCAGTGAGGACTGTTAAAAGCGTGGGTCGGAAGCATAGTTCTTGTGAATCACAGTGGATCGTTAATGATGCGTGGTAGGTATTAGCTTCTATTGCTCGTTCCGACGGACGGCTCAAGACCATCACATCGACCCACGCCACACGGGGCGTGCATGAGAAATACCTGCTTTCCGACCATCCAAAGAGAAGACATAAAAGCTTCGAGTAAGACCGGCTTGTGCTCGTGTCCACCAGACATCATTCCACTCGGGAACCTTTTGTTCCCGGCTTATTTCTCTACTTGCACCTATTCCACTGATTGTGTCCTGAGGACTCACGCAACACCATGAAGCTCCAATGGTCCCTGGTGGCCCTGGCTACTGCGGTCAACGCAAGCCATAAATACTTGGAAGAAGCCATGCGCGGAGAGCGTGTCTCTGGATATGGTACTTATGACAAACCATCCTGGGAGCCATCATTCAAGGATCAGTCTCCACCTTACAAGGCGCACCGCATCACACGTGAAGATTGGGATCTTTCATGCAGCAGTGGCGAGACCAGCTGCCGGGATGCCGTCGACGGCTCGAACACGACAGCCTGGCGTAGCGAGCCTGGTCAGAGCCCTTACATTACGATTGATCTGCACGATCACTACGCTGTCAGCGCAGTTGTGGTGTTGCCCCCAATAGATTTGAACAGCTCGGCCGGCTTGATCACTCACCACGAGATTTACTTGAGCCATGACGCCAAAAATTGGGGTTCGCCTGTAGCCCATGGCATGTGGCCGACCACGAACAGACAACGACTCGCGGCTTTCGAGCCCATGTCAGCTCGATATGTGCGTTTAGTTGCCACATCTTCCGACGAGGGGTCACCGTTCTGGATTGGCATCTCTGAGCTCAACATCTATGCGAATCTTTACACTATTCCTAAAGATCCCAGCCGAGGGATATGGGGTCCTACCATAGACCTGCCTGTCGTGCCAGCTTCGGGCGCCCAAGTAGCCACCGGTGAAGTCCTGCTGTGGTCATCGTGGGGAGATGACCAGTTTCATTCAACTCCAGGCGGGAAAACGGCGATGTCATTCTGGGATTTCCGCAGCAATACCGTGTCTAAGCGAATCGTCTCTAATACGCATCATGACATGTTCTGCCCTGGCATCGCTATCGATGGGACCGGCAACATGGTCGTGACTGGCGGTAATGATGCTGCTCAGACCAGCCTTTTCGTCGCCAGTGAAAACAAATGGCATTCGGCCAAGCCTATGAAACTTGAGCGCGGTTATCAAGCTACGACGACCCTATCAGATGGCCGGGTCTTTGTCATCGGGGGTTCCTGGGCGGGCGGGTCGAACATCGACAAGAACGGTGAAGTTTATGACCCTGCGACTAGGGAGTGGACGTCTCTACCAGGCGCTAGAGTCGAACCCATGCTCACGGATGATATGGAAGGCCCTTGGAGAGCAGACAACCATGGCTGGCTGTTTGGATGGAAGAACCGCACCGTGTTTCAAGCTGGTCCCAGCCAGCGCATGAACTGGTATTTTGTGGAAGGCAACGGTGATGTCCTGCCTGCGGGACAGCGTTTAGAAGACGAGGATTCGATGTCTGGAAACGCGGTCATGTTCGATGCCACCAAAGGCAAGATCCTCACATTTGGAGGTTCACCAGACTACGAAAAGTCGCTAGCCCATGCAAACGCTCATATCATCACTCTCGGTAACCCTGGAGACGAAGTTGATGTGCGACCCGCTGGTAAAGGTGGCGCGATGAATTATAAACGCGTCTTCCACACTTCGGTCGTGCTTCCAGACGGCAAAGTGCTCATTGTTGGAGGGCAGACGTATGGCGTCGCATTCAACGAGGAGAACATACAGTTCACGCCCGAGTTGTACAACCCAGAAACGGATACTTTCGAGGAGATGCAGCATAACAACATCGTTCGGACATATCACTCAGTCTCGATCCTTGTACCCGACGGACGCGTATTGACCGGCGGAGGTGGGCTTTGCGGCAACTGTTCAGCAAATCACTACGATGCGCAGCTTTTCACGCCCCCGTATCTTCTGACTGATTCGGGTGATGAGCGTGAGCGGCCCGCCTTTGCTTCCAACTTACCTCGCACAGTCGGCGTCGGCGGGCAGCTGTTCTTTAGCACCACGACCAAGATCGCTTCTGCGGCGTTGATCCGCATATCCAGCGCCACCCACACCGTCAACACCGATCAACGTCGTGTACCGTTGGTTCTCAGCAAATATGGTTTCTTCAAAAATAAATACAGCGTGCGAGTCCCGGTTGACCCAGGAGTTGTCATTCCTGGCTACTGGATGCTCTTCGTCATGGACGTACATGGTACTCCAAGTATCGCCCACACAATCTTGATTACTGTCAAACAGAATCTCAGACACGGCGCTGCTTCTAGCGACGGGGATGAGTCGCATTTATTCCGCATACAAGAGGCGCTACGTCGCTAAGTCACTTCGTAACCGATAGCGTTGGACGAAAGAATGCGATGGATTTAGTAATATCGCGTTAGTAGCTTTTCGGTTAGAGACCTGGGTGGCTGGCAGCCACGGACCACTGTCCACCTTTGAGATCAAGCCAAAGCGCCCGTCGTTCAAGGAAGCATAGCTACGGGTGTCTCAACTAGAAGCATTTGTAGCACAAATTCATCTCCTTTTCTGCGGCTGAGCAGACACCCTTCGTCAGCTTCACCGGTCAACATATGCACCAGAAACCGTTTGAAACACGCATCACCGAGCCCTGCCCTACGTTACAATGGTTCTCCTTGTGACAAACAAAGGCAACGGGACAACCATCAGCTCTCTCAAGCATTTGGTGCACGGTGTTCACTTAAAGCCAAGAAATCAAGAAGGCCCGGGTCAAGCTGATACATGAGGCGCGGAAGCTACTGTCTAGGAGCGCAAAGACAGAAGTACATGTGATTTGCAGCTTGCGACAGTGACATTCTTGAATAGACCTGTTTGTTCTAGAGATGTCCGAGATTTGCTCAGGCAGCTCTCTACTAAACATGTGCTTCCTGAATCGGTAAGGTGATGCATGTGGCTGCATATTCGGGCTAGCAGCTCTATGAATCCTTTGTGGCGCAGTTCTCGACCTCAGTTCGTCCCACCTTAACACAGGCTGAGCTAAAGGAACACAGCCCAGTGTTGTTTCCTCTCCTTCTTTCCACTCTGACCTCTGTGTCCCACGCTCTGAGTGAATTCTGTACAAATCGTTGTATATACAAGAAACTCTGGTCGCCCGTGCGTCTCTGGGGCCCATCCCAGCACAATTTTCTTCAAGAACGAAGAAACGGACATCCATCTTGAGCTTTTGGAACCCAGCTTTTCAAGCTTGAACAGTGAAGCAAACAAGATGCCAGAAGGTCTCAAACTCACGTACATGCTTCCGCCAAATCTATCACTGGTCCCAGAGCGCGACATAAAACTCGGCCAGCTTCTACCACTATCATACGACAAACCTCGTCTGCCAGATCCGGAGTCCAACCTCACAGACTCTCCAAATTACGTCTACCCGGATCCCAGTCTCATCAAACACGAAGTCGAAGAACCTTGGGAATATGGAGAAGCCTACAAGAAAGCAGTCTCGGGTGGTGTCTGGGCCGACATCCCCGTCCTAACAGCGATTTGTGGATCTCTAGGCTTCCAGCGATCCGGAGGGGAGGATATCACAGTGGAAGCCAAAAAGGTCGAGACGAGTTGGTTCAGCCCAAGCACCAAGTATCTCGCCACTGCGCTGCAGCAGCCCACTGCGAATGAGCATTTGCTGCAGGACCCGAAAGCACCGGTGTTCATGGTGACGGGCTTGAAAGTTGCCTATGACGCTTCGATCACTTTTGGAAAAGAGAAGTCGAAGGAATTCCATGGCAGTGTCGGTGCGGATCTTACGGCTGTTGGAGCTCCGGTCAAAGTAGGGCCAGAGGCTGCTTTCAGTCGGTCTCGCGAGGTACATTTCCGCACGCATAAGGATGGGCCTTTTGTGCTTGCGTATCAGCTTAAGTGGATTCGGCAGAAGAGAGATGGGTCGTTGGAGGTCAAGGGCTATAACTCCCGTGCTTTCCTCTTCGACGATGAGGTTCCGACTGCTGAGGTTGACTTTGAGAGTCTCTGGGATTTTGATGAGGTGACTTCGGAGATGGTGTTTGATGAGGATTGAGTTAGTGGATCGGGTACAGCCAGTGGTCAAGCTGATCAGTCACGAGGTCTTTTGCTGGTCTTGCAATGTGTAGATGATCGTCTGATTCGCTTGCCTCCGACAGCAGCATTCAGGATGGTCGCAACACGAAAGCATTTCGCATCAAAGTCCCTGTGCAATAACTTCCAAGGCTGCAGGCAGTTGTATCCGTCGCGTTGAACCGACATCATTCGCAAAGCGTTGCTCATGCCCATGCAGCTTCTCAGTTTGTGCACCTTCCTATCGTAATGATCCGAATTCACTTCCGAGAATTGACGAACGTAGTCGCTCCGGTTGAGTAGAACGTCGTCCAGTAACAATGATGCGATGCCAGCTGCCACTGGTGTGGCCACTGAAGTTCCAGACTTGGTGCCGTATACTCCAGGTGTGACCAGTGCTTTGACTCCGCACCCGAGGGTGGCAAACTCTTTTCGAGAATCCTCCATCGTCACATTGCGGACGTATTTGTTCCCAATGCCATCGATGGCATGAACGCAAATCACTCGATCATGGCATGCCGGCCACTGGACCCCATCATTGCCACCCAAATTTGAGGCTGCAGCGAACACCAAACATGGTCTTCCAGGTCGTCCCACTGCACCCTCTATAGCTTGGTTGATAATTGGGACTTCTTCCGGGAATCCGAATGATAGTGAGATAATGTCCACGCCTTCAACGTTGACCGCGTAATTGATGGCCTATGGGTAGAGCAGAAGTTAGCTGCGTGAGTAGAGACTGGGACCGAGTTAATACCTACATTGGCTATTCGGCGTGCCTGCTCCTCTGTTGGCATTCCGCTGATGATATCTTGCTTGCCTCGGAAAGCCTGAGCGACAAAGATTTTGCAATGCGGGGCGACTTGACGCAATACAGACACAGCATGAGGGCCATGATCATCAGTCGCTGCGCATTGCTCCATGACGTTGCCCACCTCATCACAACCCGGCTGGCCCTCGATGTCTCCGTCGTCGGTGCACCAGGTCCGGTAGCTAATACACTTGTAATGAACATTTCTGTATTGATTCTTGTCGAAATTTGCTCCGGTATCAATGATGGCCACTTTCACTTGGGAACACATACGTTTGTCTGACAGAACGGCCTTGTGGGCCTCTTTTCTCAGGTTAGCGAACCACTCCTCCGCATACTTAGATTCCGCGCCTTCTATAGGGGCCGCTGGGATGTAGTCTTCCCCACTTGGCCTGGTATCTTGCCCGCTTGTAGTATCTACCGGGTGGGTATCGTCTCTCTGTGCTGCGCCCGATCGCCCATCAAGTTCTGCCTGTGGGCGATCAGAGTCGCGGAGCAGCGCCAGAAACTTATCGGGCGGAAGTTCAGCGCATCTTGCCACGAGCTGTAGGGACTTCACCAGAGTAGTGAACTTCTCATAAATCGGTGAGCCTTGTGTCATAGGTCCCGAGTGCTTGAAATCTTCTTCGGCAGTGACACAGGCCAGAGCAATTGTGTAGATCTGGTGCCCAATAGTCGGCGCCTCTTTCTGGCACTCCGGTCCCAGCTTGGGCACTTCCTCATATGTAATGATGCGTCCGAGCCAGATGGTCAAAATCAACTTTCCAAATGCTGGAAGACTGGGCCGCGCGGCATTAATGAAGTTCTCCACGAATCCGCCTGGATAGTCTTGAGATGTTGAGAAGGGCAAGTACGGCTGAAGCACCCCGCCAGCAGCGTCGCCTGGGAAGTGCAGATCAAGATCAACACGACGATCGTGCCAAAAGGCAGTGCCGCTCAGATGGAGGTATGCGTAGGCCAAGAGTAGCACAATCGCCAAACGATGTTTGACGTCTGGATAGAAGCTGTCACCTGGCTCAGTCAGCCAGTCAGCCAAAGGTGTCAGTGTGATGCTGCCACTTCTTTTTTGCTTTGTTTCTGAGATGACTTGTAGGAAGCCTGCTTTGTAAGGCCGCAAGTAGATTTCCTCGAGACCGTTGGCTAGGATCTCGCAGAGAATAGCCTGTTGCCGTTCTTCAGCGCTACTGGTTGGCCACTGAAGTCTGATCCGGGCAGCTTTCCATTCACGTATCGACTCCTCCCGACTGCCTGATCGGAAGGATAGTAAACAGTCTCTGAAAGTCTCTGCCCCACTTGTGAACGAGACCATGGCATCATGTTGAGACGCACAATGCGAGCATCTCAATTGAAGGCTGATCAACTTCTCAAGCTTTCGTACACTCTCATATGTACTGCCGATGGTCTGCAGCAATTTCTCTCCTTTCACGAGGTCTATGATCGAAGCTGGGAGAAACTCGGGATCCAGAGCAACTGCGCATGTTTCCAGATCGAATTCGAGTTGCTCGCGAATGTTGGTTCCCGGGCAGAACAAGAAAGGCTTGATGGTCGTATGAAAGCTGTGTTCCGTATTCGCGGTCACATCAGTGCCTTCCCACTCCACGGCATGCTTGATGCTGGTCAGATTTGGGTAAAGTTGCAACAGCGTGCCCAGGCTGTCATCGGTGCGAAGGAGGGCCTCGAGGGTCGCCAAAAGCTGGTGAACAGCAGCCGATGCCGAGACCTGACCAGCGATGGAAGTCCATTGAGGTAGCAGGCCATGTATGACACGGAATTGTGCGTAGATTGAAGCATGGAAAGGTTCGTCGTCCAGCTGGGAGTCCTGGTTCACGGCAGCCTGGGCCGCCTTGGCGTCGTCCGTCCTCGCAACGAGAAGCTCAGCGACGCATAAGAAGGCCGGCAGTGTCCCCCTCAAAAGGCTGATATCAGACTCCGCATCCATCCCAGCAGAGACCAGCAACGCTGCGTCGTAAAGATGGAGCCAACAGCAGCAGCCGCCGAGACTGGACCAGGTCAGGTGCGACCTCGAGACGCCATCGCAGGCGCAGCCTTATTTGATCCTTCAGCTGCACGTGAGGGGCATCTGCCGTGCATGCTCTAGACTCCAGCGTGGGCAGAGCTGGAAGCAGGCTGAGGATTCCGGATGTACTGACCTTACGGAGTCTGGACGCATTTATGGTGATCATGGATGAGAATGGCTGAGCCAGAACCCAGCATAAGCCAGTTGACGAAGACCTGCCGACAGGAGCTCGACGAACTCAGCAGCAGCCATCGCGATGCTATCAGGCGCACCGGGAACGACGCGCTGGCCGAGCCGCCGACAGCATTTGATCTGTTGGCTTGGGTGCCGGAGCAAAAGACGAAATTGAACCTCTTCGCCGACGTCTTGGGCGTCTTCGCGTCCGGCTCTCTGTCCGTGGAACACAGGCTGAGGAACAACAGCGCAGTTCGGAGCAGCATCGCGCAGCTTCTGCAGGCGATCAGCAAGAACCTTGGCCTCTGCATCAGATCGAGAGGGCAGCTCGTAGAACACCAGCGGACGACAGACGATGATCCGATCGAACCTGCCCCAGCCCACGATGTCACGAAGCTCGCATGCAGACGGATTGGCCGTGATTGCGCGAATCTGGTCAGATTTGCGGCGCTGATACGGTTGCGTAGTATGCAGCAGTATCGTGAGCGCAGTGAAAACCACGAGCCCTTGGATAATGATGGTGTGCCTCTCGGGGACTATTTCGACAAAGTCGTAAACAGGGCGTTGAAAGAGACATTCGAGGACACAGAAATGGCAGGGCTTCGCGACGGCCCGTCTCAGGATATTCAAGTGAACGTTTCGCAGCGGATGAAACAGACCGTGATCAGCCGATGGAAGCGTATATCCTACCACATTGCTCGGTATCATCAGTTACGGGGGTCAGATAGTCCGGTCGAGGGCAATGTTGACGATGAAGACATTGTCATGGGAGATGTGCCGCTCGACACCGATCCCAGACCGGCTGTGCCCCAGAGAGGCGATCGAGTCAGTGCTCCGAAGAACTTGGTAGTACCTCAGCACAAGAAAGCCACCACATTCCAGGGCTCTTTGAACGAACAGGTCAAAGTGCCTCAGCCGCAGAGTATTACCCCCTCCGTAGCGTTGACAAATGTTGCGGGGTTCAGCGTCCGGATGCCCAAACTAAGAAAACAGGATGTTACGTATGAGAATGGAATGCTCGAGTTCCTCTGTCCTCTATGCAAGATCCCGCAGCAACTGCCGAGCGATAGGTCTGCTGTTCACCAACATCGGGCGTGGGAGTGAGCTTGCAGTTATCAGTATCTGGGATCGCAGGACATGCTAATTCTTTACAGGAAGCATGCATTCTACGATCTGGAGCCCTATGTCTGCCTCCTGAGCTGTAAGACGCCAGAAACCACTTATCGTACCTTCGAGGACTGGACACGTCACACTAATAACGACCACGCTCGTTATACGTGGCAGTGTCAAAATTGTGCTCAATCCTGCGACGATCAAGCTGCGTTCGAACATCACTTGCAAGATGAGCACGAAGCCAAGCTGACAGCAGGCGAACTAGCCTTTGTAGCTAAGACTTGTGAGCGGCCTGTTGCAGCATTCTCGGCCTGTTTCATCTGCGGCAAATATGAGCTGAGCGGGCAACCGGAAGCCGAGACCAAAGAGGCTGCAGCTGTGCGAGAACGGAAGATGATGCAATGTATGGCACAGCACATGAGATCTATGGCCTTGACTTCTTTGCCGGATCAACTCTCAGTTTCGGATGGCTCTGCTGAATCAGCAGCAAGAGTCTCAGATGCAAGCGAAGCGTCAGCACCGTTTCGGACAGTCACTCAAAGCAACGCCAAGTCGACCGATCCGAGTAGTGAAGCCTTTGAAAGCATACTTTCTCGGCTCAAAGTACAATACGGGGTGACGGATGGGCGAGCAGAGTTCACCAACGAGTGGAGACTGAAGTCTGATCTAATGAGCTCCGACAACAGGCCTGCGGATCTCCCACAATTGATGCTGGATCCCGAAACGTTGTCCCAGCAGTATTGGGTATCTACGCGCGATCTCGACTATGTTGGCGAAGGTCCGCCACAATATGATGGTATGCCGCTGACTTTTGATCACAACGAGTCGCTCAGTGAAGCCGATACTATGATGTCCAGTTATTGGTCTGTGCCAGAGCAGACCGATTTTGTCAAGTATATCGCGCATTTCGGCACCGATTTCGCAGCCATTGCCAATTACATGGGCACAAAGTCTCAAGTCATGGTCAAGAACCATTTTCAACGTCAGGTCGATGGCGGGCGTGCGGATCTAGCGATGGCAGCCCGCCAAGCAGACCAGAGCAGAGCGCGAGGGGAGGATATGGGCCCTCCACCTATTCCTACGGCTGGTTTGAAGAGGAAATACGATGCCCCGGAGACGAGAGCCTCGCATGGATCCCCCTCTCAGACATTGCCCATGCCTTTAGACGCGGATCACCCAAAACCCGCTCTAGAGACGACGCTAAAATCCACCGATGGCGGCACGGGCGTTCTACCCGGCATTGAAGATGACGGATACTTGTCCCACGAGATTGATCCTCTCGGCGAAAGCAAGGTATCCAGATGGGATCGAGTGCCATCTGATGTTCAGGATGAAAATCGCTTTGCTTCGCAGACGTATCATGGTCCACCACAACATAAAAGACAAGATGACGTCGACGTCCACGCGGCACAGCGTCGTCAGCTTGCTAAACGCGAGTCGCTCATAAAGAGATATTTTAGCTCTGGGCTTGTGCCAGAGAACACTGGTCTTGCCAAGAATGCCGAGCACTTCAGCGCGGATGTTGGGGCTATTGCCAATTACGTTGTCCCAGAGGCTCAGGTCATTCGTCCAGAGAGCAGTGGGAAGTATCTCGGTATTCGAGATATCCCCGGCGAAGGCACATTCCACATTTATGAGGGAGGCCTTCGCATACCTACGCACGTTGACGGTGGGCAAGTCAACCCTGCCTGGGAATTGACGAAAGCAGACGAACCACGAAAGCGGCGCGGACACCCTTTTAGCGCTCCCACGCCTATCTCTGCCGTAGAGAGGCAATATGAGACTCCGCAGACGAGCACCCCACCTCCTGATTCCACAGTCATGACCAGCGCGAAAGCTGAGTCTTCGCGAGATCCGAAGCAGCCGCACGCTCGAGGCTTGCCTGCCAAGCGAGATCAGAAGCAGGTTGCGTTCAGACTCATTGAACAGAAAGACCCTCGCATACACTCACAAATGCCCATGCGGGTCATGATATCACCGAATGATAGCACAGAGTCGATCATTACCACTGTCAAGAACTTCTACGGACTGTACAATTGTGGCGTTAGCTTCGAAAATGAGGAGGGCTTCAGCATCATCCCAGCCGCTGACAACTTCGACAACAACATGACAATCTATGTTCAAAAAATGGCGCCGTCTCCTGGTCCCACGGGCGGGCACGCGAGAGATTTGGCACATAGCCGTCCCAGGAGTTGATGAAAGCTTGCGCAAGGCTGACTGACTGATGAAGCAGACGGATTGCCAATCATTTCAGAATCGCATTTTGCCGGCATGTGTGTCCAGAGCGAAAGAGCGCAATGTACAAAAACGGCATCTCAATGTGGAGAGCAATATAGCTGAGGCCTAAACGACTGCGTGGTGCTTCAATCTGCGACACACTGGCTGAGAAGAGTTGGCTGAAGAACGCTCGGTAACGAAACTCGGAGAAAAGTGGGGCTTTTTCTACCAGCGCTGAAGGTACAAAGACGAATATCAATTGGCAGTGCACTGATTCTCCATTGAGCGTGGTCGCTCAAAAGCAGAATTGTCCTGCTAGGCTTACCTATCCCAGTATCGCGGCATTCTAGCCTACACTTCGCGAAGCGACGACGATCGCTCGCTGTAAGCGACCTGCCAACTATGTTGACACTGTACATCACGAGCGTCGGAGCCACGCATCAAGCGTCCGCTGGTCCGCAGTTAATTCGGCCCCTCATAATATCGTCCTCAACCAAGCTTTCAACAAAGGCTTAATGCAACCACGCCTTCCATCTTGCAGCCACCTTCGCTTTTTGCCGGGAGAAGCGTCTATGTGAAACGGGTATAGTCGTTGCTCAACCTAACTGGCGAAGCGGTGGATCATGCCCCGTTTCAGCATCGATTGCAAGACGATCTCTCGCAGGGCTAGACCGCAGCTCCACTTTAGCCGACAATGTGTTGCAGGACTATCCAACAGCAGGTCATATGGTTGCAGCCAAAATATGCGTTTGATCAAAAACGAAGACGTCGTTGATGATGACTGGATACACCGTGCATGAAGACCGCGAAATGGCGTAGGTTCTGTTCTCTTCAATTTACCCGGCATGTTTGGAGTGCCAGCGTCTATCCTGTAGGCCAAGATATATAAGCCCAGTCGTGGACGTCTTGTCGACGATAGACTCACTCTCAAGCTCATCATCACATCCTGCATAAGCAAACGGTTTCGACATACACAGCAACAATGAAGTTCTCCTTCGCGGCACTTCTTTCTGCCGCAGGCGCAGCTCTGGCAGCTCCGGCCTCCCTGGAGGAGCGCGCTACTCTCAACTATGTCCAGAACTACAATGGTGCTGCTGCAAACTTCAAGTACAACCGAGGTGCAGGTACGGTACATGAGCGCAGAATATGGAAATCAATACTCATGTTCGAGCAGGCACCTACAGCCTCAACTGGAACGGAAACACCGACATCGTCGTCGGCCTTGGCTGGACCACAGGCAGTGCGAGGTACCATCCACAACCCCTACGCCCTCCTCTTCCACAATCCTAACCCCCATCCCAGAACCATCAACTTCTCCGGCAGCTATAACCCCGGCAGCAGCGGCTCTTACTACACCGTCTACGGCTGGCTCAACTCCCCCTTGACAGAATACTACATCGTGGAATCCTACGGCTCCTTCAACCCATGCAGTGGCTCCGGCATAACCCAACAAGGCTCTGTCACCTCTGATGGCTCATCCTACCAAGTCTGCACTCACACACAAGTCCATCAGCCTTCGATCGTCGGCACGGCGACTTTTACGCAGTTCTTCTCCGTGAGACAGAGTAAGCGGACTTCGGGATCTGTGACTACTGCGAATCATTTCAAGTATTGGGCGACCAAGGGGTTTGGAAATGGGAACTTCAATTATCAGGTTTTTGCGACTGAGGCTTTTAGTGGGTCGGGGAGTGCGTCGGTTACTGTTTCTTGAGGGATTGGGGATGTGTGAGATGAGGAGTTGCGGTGGTTGATGCTTGATGCAGAACCATTGAAGAAAGTTCGCGAGAGAAAGTACTAGCTACGCTTTCCAGCCACTCGTTTGTACGTACGCTGTGAGAATTGATTCATGGCCATGGCCATTTTGAGCCAGGTCCGAGACCAAAACATTTCCTACCATAACAGATTGCGTAGATCATTGATGGCTTTGACACAACACAAGCTTTGCAGAGAATGATGATTGAAACACAATACAGGCTTTGCCTGGGGTCCCGGCAAGGCGCTGGATCTCCCTCTACGCCGACGTGAGTTGAAGACAGAGTGAGAGGTAGAAGAGCCGTCATCTCTGCGGAGAACTGTTTCTTCACTGAAGGTGGCTGTGGTGAGCAGGGATATACGCACTGCCTCTGCTGAATTCATTGGCGAACGGCGAGAATTACCATCAACCACAAAACATTCTATCCTGCTACTCGTCCCAAGCACCCTCAATAGCCCCAGCCTCAACCTGTAATTCCCTTGAGTCCAACCCATCACGATCCTCATCATTCTTCCTTTCCGTAACAACAAAATTCATATTCGTATGAACATAAAACCCAACAACCATTTCATCAAAAGGTTTATCAAGTCTGCAAGGTTGCAGGTTAAACCGCAGTAGAGTCTGTAATCGAAAAGAATCAGGAAATAAATCAGATCGGAGAAAAGCAAGAAAAAGAATAGAAAGGAACGCGAACTCACCTCCAAAATCGCCTTATTCAACTCCATCATCGCCACCCCTCGTCCCAAACATCCAAACCTCCCATACCCAAAACATAACCCCACCGTCTCTGTCATTCTCGCAATCCTCTCTCTTTCCTTCTTCACATGCGCAGCCTCATCAGGACCAGAACCTTTGTTACTTCGCAAAGGCAACCACCTCTCCGGCCTAAAAATTTCCACATCCTCCCCAAAAATCTCCTCATGTCTCATCATCCCCCAACTATTCCATCCAATCTGCGTTCCTCCAGGTACGAATTTTTCTTCACCGTCGACGTCGATTCGGACTCCGTCGCCTGGGACGCGTTTGGCTAAGAGGCCGGTGACGGGTGGATACATTCTCAGTCCTTCTTTGATGCAAGCTTGCAAGTATGGAAACTGCCTCGCTTCGGAATCCTTGATGACAGGTCTTGAGATCCTTCCTTCGGCAATGCCAGTTTGAGCTTCCGCGAGTAAACGCTGTAAAACAGGGGGATTTGTTGAGAGAAAATGTAAAGCCAGTCGTAGAGCGCTGGCAGTACTATCAGATCCTGCTGTGATTTGGGTCAAAGTTTCGCTTTCGAGTTCGCCTTGCGTGAGACCTTTGTTGATAAAGGCGCTCAGCATGTCTTGTCGTACAACAGGTTTGTTGCCAAAGCGTTCTCGGACGCGATCAGCTGCGAAACCCATTACGCGGCCGAGACCGCGTTTGTCGGTGCTTTTGGGGAGAGCGGCTTTGAGAAGAGGGAAGTTGAGGAGTGTGGTCAACTCGGTGTAGACGCCGAAGACGATGATCGCGGGGAGGAATTGCGCGAGGTTCTCCAGGTATCCGAACGGGTCTTCATCTTTGTCGAGAAAGCCGAAAGGTTGGCCGAAAGCGATTTTGGAAATGACATCGAGCGTGAAGAAAGATGTGACCCGTCCAAGGTCGACGGTCTTGAAGATGCCTTGGTCAGGCTTGTTGAGATACTTTTGGCTCAGAAGCTCATGCATCTGCAACAGCTTCTCGTCTACCTCCTGCTCCAGATGGAAGTTCTCCTTCCCGGAGTAACCCGGTGCCATACGGTTTCGGATATCGGCATGTTTCCGTTCGTCGATGTACGATGTGATGTTGTCACGTTCGGGATGCAGCTTCAGAGCGGCATACCAAGGACCTCGTGTAAATGGAGACCGAACCGCATTCATGCGCTTGAGGAGTTCGGGATCCGAGGAGATGAGCATGCCAGGTGCAATGCGTGCCGTCGAGCCTGTTCTGGTCAGCCAACATTTTGGACATGTACGCCGCGGGCCTGGACTCCGGAACAGGTGGAGGAGACAGGTGCTGGACCTGTCGCAAGTTTTGACGCATCACATTTGATTCTCCATGCGCCCTCTGTGGCCATGCCGTACCGCACGCGCGCAGCTAGTGTAACACAGACACGAGATGGACAAGGTACGTGTGACGGTGTAGGAAAGTGCATGGAACATACCATATTTTCGATTCACATCGGTGAATATCCTGTTCATGCGACCGCTACCCTGGGTTCTGAGGAGCCATAGCCTTGACCATCCGCTCGACCAGTGGCCACCAAAGTGCTTGAGAGCGAAGTACTGCCGGGATTTGCGGACGATGAAAAGAGCTAAGATTGCAAGTACGAGCAGGAGCATTGAAGGAGCCATTGCGCTGGGATTCCGTAGATGCTGTGGACCCGCTCGTGAGCTGTCGTTGGGAAGCAGCTCCAATCCTTTTGCCGTTTTCGCAGATGTGCAGAGCTTGTACTCCGTCCGACACCAAGTCCTCGGTATACAGGTCCTGTGAGCGTTGAGCTTCCTGAATGGGTGGAGAGTGCGTTCGCAACTATGCTGGACAAGCTGTGTCTCCACGGGCGTTTGATTGGTTGTCAATGACGCTTGTTTCATGCCACCGGATGTGTAGTTCCCTTCCACGTGGGAGGTCTCACGTCGAAGCTGTACGTGCCCTTGCCATGGCACCCAAGAATGCGATTGGAGATGTGAAGACGAGAGGGAGGACGTGCCAGAGCGTGGGCAATCAGCGTACGCGAGATTGACACTAGTGTCGGCAACGAAAATGCCCTGGACTCCGCTCGTGCACCCGAGGTGTGCATCCAGCAGGCGGTAGGGTGGAGTTGAGTGATGGAGCCCTCCATGTTGTCCCAACCGGGCTACAACAGGCTTTATCTCCGCATGATGGTGGCTTTTGACAAGCTCCCCGTGTCCGCCATGATGGCGTACTCTGCCCATCGATGCAGGTTTTCACAGCCCGCCAACAGCGATTGCAGCGGTCGGTGAACGGCGTGGACAGGATCTTCCCGGGCGGCTGCATTTCTTGACTGGCCTCTTCGCCGTGCCTGTCCGTCCACGTGGCGATGACAGGCGAGACGTGCCGAGAGAAGAAGAATCGCCGCTGCACGTGCTCCACATGATACTGCGAGATGGAGGGCTTTTGCCGCGCTCTTCGGTGGACTGAGATGGGAGGCCCGCCAGCATTGGACAGGGATTGCGGCCTTCATCCTTACTCCTCTCGCGTGTTCGGCCCGTCCGCGGCGCGGCAATGTCGGATGCCGGGAGGATGCCCCCGTGACGCCAGCGACGGTGTGGTTGAAGTCGAGAGCGAACAATGCTTCAGCAGGGTCGGGAGGCGGGGAGCACGGTTCCACCCGCGCTGGCCGGCGTCAAGCTGCAACGTGAATCTGCAGCAGAATGTGCAGTGCAGTGCAGCGGCGGCCATTTCCCACGCAGGCAGTTGCTGCGAGTTGCGGTGCGCCACCCAACGGGCGAAGTCGCGTTGCTGGACACGAGAGGGACGGCAAGCTCTGCATCATGATCGTTGAGATAAACGGCGATGCACATCCTTCAGGTCTGGTACCGAATTGCTCTCTTGGCAACAGCGACGTGCTCCGCCAGAGATGAGCCGTGCCGTGTGGTCGGGAGAGCTGTGGTCAATATACAAGAACCTCGCTCCCGTCACGCGCATTGTGTTGCAGGCGGAGGAGTTGGGATCACGAGAGGGAGAGGTCGAAACAAAGAACACAGCATTCGCGGCACGAGCTCCGAGCATTCCCAGGAAACTCAAAAACGAGCCAAGCCCGCCGATCTTGTACCATCGAGCAGTGAGCAATGGCGGAAGATGACAATATTCCGCGACCTGGTTCACTTAATGGACATGATCCACAGCAGCAGCAGCAGCGAGCGCCGGTCTCAGCTAACAGCTCCGCGAGGCGCGCGCCGCCGCATACTGCAAACAGCAACAATGACTCAGACGAACGCCGGGCCATCGAACGCGAACTCGCAGCAAAGCTACGAGGCACAAGGGAATACCTGAACGGCCTGCCAACCTCGGATCCCAATGCAGTCCCAGTGAATGGAGACGATGCGCCAACCAGCAGCGATGCACACCCTCAAGGTGCAAATTCAGATACGCGCTTCGTCGCCACCACCACCAACAATGGCGACAACAATGCCGGAGATCAACAGCAATCGCAGGTCTCCTTTGATGCCGGACAGAATGCCGAGGAGCAGTCTCTGGAAGTCGACGAGCGAGATGGTGACTCTGCTCTTGGCAGTGACACGGAGAGTCAAACGGCGTCCTTGAGCGAATCCATCTACAATTATCGCAGAGAGCATGGCCGGACTTACCATGCGTACAAAGATGGCAAATACATCTTTCCCAACGACGAGAGAGAAGCGGACCGCCTCGACTTGCAACACCACTTGCTGCGGATCACGTACGCGAACAAGCTGTACTTTGCGCCTCTGCAAAATCCCAAACGTTGTCTCGATGTCGGGACCGGAACCGGAATCTGGGCGGTGGACTTTGCGGACGAGTGGCCAGAATGTCAGGTGATCGGCATAGATCTCAGTCCAGGACAGCCCAGTGTGGTCCCACCCAACATCAAATTCATAGTGGACGATGCGGAAGACCAATGGCTGTACGATGAGAAGTTTGACTTCATCCACGCACGTCTCATGTCAGGATGTTTCGCAGACTGGCCAGCTTTTATTCGCCAAGCATACGACAATCTGGAACCAGGCGGCTGGCTGGAGCTGCAAGACTATGGTCTGCCGGTGAGGTCGGCGGACGGAACACATCTCGGTACTCACATGCTGCGTTGGGGCGAGTCGCTCCTCGAAGCAGGCCGAAAAATGGGAAGACCACTGGGTTCAGATGTCAGCGAGCATTTCGAAATGTGGCTAGAGCAAGCTGGATTCGTCGACATTCAGCACAAAATGTTCATGTGGCCCACGTCTAGCTGGCCTAAGGACCCATTCATGAAAGAGTTGGGCAGGTGGACGCAAGTAAATATCATTGATGGGCTCGAAGCCTTCTGTTTGGCATTGTTGACGAGAGGACTCGGGTGGCAAAAGGAGGAGGTCGACGTGTTTGTTGCGAGGATTTCGAACGACTTTCGAAACAAGAAGATTCACGCATATTTTCCGATGCCGGTGGTATGGGCGAGGAAGCCTTTGCCGGGAGAGATGGTGTTCCATTGAGGTATGGCCGGTGGCTTCCAGGTTGTTCAGTCCTACACATTCTTCAGCAATGGCGAGTGTGATGCTGTGCCTGGACTCAGCAGTTAGTCATGTATGTCCGAGTGGCGAAAAGTCTGCTGGTCAGTAATAACATCGACAGCATACAAATGTTGTTGACCCTATGACTGTCTTTGTTGCTGACCATTGCCATGCGCCAAGCGCGTTGTACGCGCGCGTCAATTCGTGCACCTAATAAGGCATCATGTCATCAGTCTACACATCACGCCACAGAATGAAACTTTTCGCAATCACTCTCGCGTCTGACGCTGAAGATATGGTGTTCCTGCAGCCGTGGAAAGACCGCGTAGGTTGCAAGTGACATCGGCCATCACAGTCTGCAGTTCTCGGTGCCCTGGCTGCCGCGACTTGCCGACGCGCGCGTATCGTTGTATCCCCGCATTCGGCCGATAACAGATAAGAAGGCGTTCTTGCATCATCGGCTGGCGGATGGAGCACCGTGGCAACGACGGACATGTGAAGGCGCAGCGGCGACCGCAGTGAAACAAGCTGGTGGCGACGTCTCGCATCTGAAGCCGCGAGAGATTGAGTTGCGAGTGGCAGGTGAAAGGTGGCCAACTTGGAACAAGTGAACAGCTCGCGGCTGCCTCGCCATGATTCGCCATTCGTCATCACTCGTGGTTCGAGAAGGCACGAACGCTACGCACGGACCCTCGTGACTGTCGACCTGCCTGTTTGCTTCGCCTCCTCCGCCGCTACAAGTACCTGCTGACTTCCTCTCTCTTCCTCCACCTGAACATCAACACCAACCACACCCATTTGAACGGCAGCGCACTCCAGCATCACACTCATCAATCAGCAACTCACCCGACGACACACCACACCCGATCACAATCATGCAGATCTTCGTCAAGACCCGTAAGTACCGCCCCGCTGTCGCCGCCTCGCCACCTGGCGACCGCTTGCGCGACCTGTGCTGACATCCTCTCAGTGACCGGCAAGACCATCACCCTTGAGGTGGAGTCCAGCGACACTATCGACAACGTCAAGTCGAAGATCCAGGACAAGGAGGGCATCCCACCGGACCAGCAGCGTCTCATTTTCGCTGGCAAGCAACTCGAGGACGGCCGTACGCTGTCCGACTACAACATCCAGAAGGAGTCCACCCTCCATCTCGTCCTCCGTCTGCGTGGTGGTATGCAGATCTTCGTCAAGACCCTCACCGGCAAGACCATCACTCTTGAGGTCGAGTCGAGCGACACCATCGACAATGTCAAGTCGAAGATTCAGGACAAGGAGGGCATCCCACCTGACCAGCAGCGCTTGATCTTCGCCGGCAAGCAACTCGAAGACGGCCGCACTCTTTCTGACTACAACATTCAAAAGGAATCGACTCTTCACTTGGTGCTTCGTCTTCGTGGTGGTATGCAAATCTTCGTCAAGACACTCACAGGCAAGACGATTACATTGGAGGTGGAATCGTCAGACACCATCGACAACGTAAAGAGCAAGATTCAAGACAAGGAGGGTATCCCACCGGACCAGCAGCGCCTGATCTTCGCGGGCAAGCAGTTGGAGGATGGTCGCACACTTTCAGACTACAACATTCAGAAGGAGAGCACACTGCACTTGGTGCTGCGTCTGCGTGGTGGGCAATAGAGGCTTTGAGACGATTTTGGCTGCATCCGATGTGATTAGAACACGGGCGGCACTCTTGCAACGACTGTTACGAGCGAGCGGGTAGGGGTTGCCGGCGAGCAGCACTCTAAATGAAATGAATGAAGTTTCGAGCTTCTACCTCCTGCCTTGCTGTTCCCTGTCCAATTCCGTTCTTCTCTTGTCATGATATCGCCGGCCTGATGCCTTGAGTTTCCGCGTGCCACCGCTCTTTGATCGTACGCGCAGGCGTTTGCCTCGGGAGTTCAACTTTCGGACAGAGACACTTCTACTATTTAGCTGTGACCTGATTTTGAGGCTCTAGAAGGGCTGGTTTCGCAACACGACGGCGACTTGTCGCCTTCACATCATCGTAAGCATCCAGAACGGCGTCGAGTGGAGTGGTTGGGGATGTTGGGGTCGCTCGGTTGTCTCCGTCAACGGGTCGTGATCGACCGGATCCCTTGGCACTATTTGCAGATGGCTTTCCAGAGAGGGCACTCCATCCCATCAAGTACAATGCCACCCTTTCTCACCTGTTCAAAACGCATATTACTTGTCGACGTGTAGCACGTGAATTCAGGTCTGTCACGTAGGGCCAAACAAGCTGCCTGAGGACTGCGTTAGTGCCCGGAGCAATCGTATCTCACGACGACCACAAAGAAATCTTCTCTTACTAAATCTGCACCCCAAGTCATCACACAATGCTGTCTAAGGCGCCTGTAGGTTCCCGCGTGTCATGTCTCACTTCTTCTTTCACTTGAAGCTCGAGCTGTATCCCACTCCAGCAGAGAGCACCACCAGCTCCAGCGAGCAGGCAAGCTCTTCTTCCAACACCACGTCCTTCTCCGCCGGCCAACAACAATTCATCCCCCGACCCGGCACCGACATCTTCAACAAGACCGCTCTTCCGGCTCATCGCACGAGCAAGTGGCCTAGCCAGACCTTCACCAAACGAACCAGCCCGTCGACAAACCGATCATCTACGCCAACGCGCTCATCGTTCGACTCATCCACCAACCACATTTCGCCCGAGCACGATCGAGGGAAAGAATCGCATGGGAACGCCCTTCTACTGCCAGAGCGCAGCTCAAACTTGAGGAGAGACCTGCCACCTTCGCCGCGCATACCCGTCACAACCAAACACTCGAACGAGGCAGCAGCACAGGACTGGAGATACGACAAGGTGGAAATCGAGAGCATCGACATGGAAAAGAGCAAGACAAGCGCCACTGGTGGCCTTCATACTAAGGCTGTGTACGTGCCGAGTGACTCCAAGACGACAGAAGCAGGCTGGGGTGTGGTCCACCTCTACCGTGATCTAGAAGAGAGCAAGGCTCTGGATGCAGACGGCCTACCGCAGAAGAGCTTGGAACGCGCGGCGAAAGGATCAGATCAAGATGGCAAATCCGATCCCGAAGATTGCTCGACATTGTGCATACTGGCAGTCCCCAGCTGGATGATGCCTTCAGATCTGCTCAGCTTTCTGGGCGAGCAGGCAAGAGAAGACGTCAGCCACTTTCGATTGATCCGCACGGCACGGGCGAACAAGTACATGGTACTGTTGAAGTTCCGTTCGTCAAAAAGGGCACGAGATTGGCAAAAGGCGAACAATGGACGCCTGTTCAGTGATCTGGAACCGGAGAACTGTCATGTCGTCTTCATCAAGAGTGTAGAATTCCTGTCGCCTGACGAGGACGTGACATCGACGACATTCCCGCACAACACCAATGATCCCTTCACTGCGTCCAAGGGGGCGAACTCGATACTGCTCAGCAAGCCTATGCCGCCGCCACCGCCAAATCTACTCGAGCTGCCGACATGTCCCGTCTGTTTGGAGCGTATGGATGAGACGACTGGGCTACTCACCATTCTGTGTCAGCACGTATTTCACTGTGCGTGTCTTGAGAAATGGCGAGGCTCGGGCTGTCCAGTCTGCCGATATACTCATGCTCCTTCGTACACCTTTCCATACCCACGACCGGGTGGGCCTGAAGACGAAGAGCAGGAGACAATGTGCTCAGTCTGCGCTGGCACAGAAAATCTTTGGGTCTGTCTCATCTGCGGTACTATTGGCTGCGGACGGTACGACTCTGCTCATGCCTATGCTCATTACGAGGAGACGAGCCATTGTTACGCCATGGACATAAATACGCAGCACGTGTGGGATTATGCTGGTGATGGATATGTCCATCGACTCATACAAAGCAAACCACCCACGACTCCCGCTGCCACCCATGAAGGGCACGGCTCCGAGTACGTCGACATGCCCTCCCGCAAACGCCACGAGAACGAAGCTTTCAGAGCAGAAGGTGGCGACAGCGTCCCGCGCGAGAAAATGGAAAGTATGGCGACTGAGTACACTTATCTACTTACTTCGCAACTTGAAGGGCAGCGTCGCTACTTCGAAGAGCAGGTCGCTCGTGCTGTCGACAAAGCCACACAAGCTTCACAACGTGCAGAAGAAGCCGCCACACATGCAAACAAACTCGAAGCCGATGTCTCACAACTCACCACCAACCTCTCCGATCTGAGAACCCAACTCCATGGCGCGGAAACCAAACTCGAAAAAGCGGAGAAATCTCGCGCAAAGTTCGAACAAATGGCGCGAGATATGGGGAATAGGTGGCGAGAAGAGAAGACGATGAACGAGGGATTGAGTCAGAGAATCACGAAAGCGGAAGAAGAAGTCAAAGTTGCGAAGGAGGAGAAAGAGAAAGTCCTGCAAGAGAAGAAGGATTTGGAGGATATGAATCATGATTTGACGATGTTTATTTCTAGTCAGGAGAAGGTCAAAGAGTTGCAGGAGCAGGGAGAAGAGGTTGTGGAAGGGCATGCTTATGCGCCGGAACAACAGCAGCAGCAGGGTGGGAAAGGGAAGAAGGGGAAGGGGAGGAAGAAATGAAGAGGTTATGCTGTATTTTCAGCCTGTTCGTCTTGAGGAACGCTCGCGGAGGTGCAATTCAGCGAATTTGACGCCACGATAGAGAATCGTCGATTCAGTTGAATTATATGTGATGCATGTACTTCTATCATTGTTCCATCCTCTCAACTGATTTTTCATTTCCCTCATTGTGTTTTCACTGATTTCCACTTCCTACTATCTTGCCTATTTCCCTGCTCGTTCAATTCAGGTTCGCGGTTGTGTCGAATTCCCCGCTGGGAGCTTGTAATTTTTCTGCTTGACATGATTTTACTGCGTTGATTCATATCATGCTTTTGACTTTTGCAAGAAGGCATGAAGTTCTTCCGCACAACGCTTTCTCGCGACTGGCCAGCTGGATAGTTTATCAAAAACAGTGGAAGCGTAGTCACAATTACGACGAAATCCACGCAACAGTAATACACAGTTGGCTTCAGACTGGATGGTGCGAGGAGATCGGAATGGCGGCATTCATACGCCTTCAGAGGGCAATGCATTGCGAACAGTATTGAGCATATCTATACAACCTTCCTGTCATCGCTCATCATCTGGCGCCCATCTGCAAATTCTCCAACCGCGTGCTCACAGCTTCAACAAGCGCTGTCTCCCTCTCAAGCAACTGCCACACCTCATCCATCTTCCTCTGTCTGAAGTCCGTGCCTTTGAAGTCAGAATTTGAAGTAGGTCTCGAAGCGCCCTCCTCCGTCGCAGCCTCACGTTCCTTCTGCAACTGTTCTGTCTGTGATTTCAGTTGCGCGACCACCTTCTGTACCTCCTCAAATCTCGACAGAATAGAATCCTGCTCCTCGTCATCCTCTTCTTCTGTCCTGGTTGTCAAATTACTGTTCTCCATTTGCAGTATGCCAGCAGGACCCGTAGGATTGGGTGATGTGTCCTTGCCTCCGAGCACGGTTTGTTGGATCCTGTCCACTTCTTCAGCGAACTGCCTTTCCCTAGAAGACAATTCTTTGCCAGAAACCTTCCGCATCTTCCTCCGCACTCGTTCAACACGGTCTTGTAATTCTCGGGTCTTCTCTCTCTGTCCTTCGACTCGCTTCTGAATTTTGTCACGACCTCCGCGGACCAGTTCTGGCTCACCAGGTCTCTGACTCTGCGGGAACTCGTCTTCGCCAGTAACGGAATTGATGCGATTCGAAAGGTCTCGGACTTTGTCGACTTGATCCTTCATTTCACTCAGCATTCGATCGACGCGCCTGAACAATTCTGCGGCTGCAGTGTTGATCGCATGGGTCTCATTGGACAAGATCTGATGAGCGGCTGTGAATTTCTGTAGAGTGTAAGGAGAGAAGTTGAGATCGCCTCTGAGATTGCCGAGATCGGCTCCTGTACTGCTGGCACGGCGCCAGGCTTCGATTTGGCCGGGGAGTCGGGAAGGCTGGAAGAACTCGTCTGGAGGTATGTACGGAGTACGCGATTCGAAGGTTATGAGAGGATTGTTGCGGTGGTACTCGTCGGGTTCGAAAGGATGACTTGCAGCAACAGGGTGGTCCAGCAGCGCAGCGAGTGGTCGGGAGGATGCCGATGTCAGGACGACAAACTCTGCATCAGTAGCATCGATTACAGCGATGGCCGAATTGGCCTGCTCGAGTGGCTCGAGCGAATTCCCCACAAGGTGCTCCACCGTCGTGCTCGACGAGTTGAGGATTACATCCAGGCGGAACTCCACGCCCTTCGTTCCGTCCTGGGGCGCCAGTTCGTCTTCAAGAGCGGCGATCCAAGGTTTAAAGGACAAGCTGTAAATCCCAGACGGCTGGGTGGTGAATAGTTCGTATCGGTTTTCGGGGGAGTGCGTGAATGTGGGATACGTAGTGGTAGGACCGTTGGCAAGGTCAAGAGTTTCGAAAAGGAGGAGATCGTGCGTCGAATCGTCCTCGAGCTGGAAGGCACGCGAGCGTTTCATGGGTAACCACTCCGCTTCGACACCTTCGATGTTCAGGCACACGTGGATTTGATTCGTACTTGTCGCCAAACAGACGATGCCAATGCTCAAGCCTTCGCCGATGGAGCGTTCTTCGAACTCGTCGTCATCAAAAAGATCATCCTGGTTGACCTTTGGTGCCACAACATGGATGTCGGTGATCTCACCAGAGAGTGGTTCAGGTGATAATTGGAAAGGTCCTTGCAATTTTGCGATAGGACTCAGCTTCTTCGGTCGCTCGTAGACATCCATGTCTTCTCTTCCTGGAATGCGGATTGGCTCTTGCTCATCGAGCTCTTGCAACCAAAGTTCCTGCTGTCTTGCTACACGCCTCTCTGATTCTGACGCTTCCTGATCGTGGGCAAGAAAGTTTGACTTGGCGACGACGCTCGTAGTTAGACTGGGTAGTAGCGTGGGAGGGGCGTAGAAGTGGACCGGCAAAAATGGACAGAGCGCATAGACATCTCCCTCAGTCATGGCAACCCAAAGAGTCATGCTCGACCAGCCATCTTCATCGTCTCCAGCTGTGCCTCCAAAGCACGCCCCGGCAACGAGCATGTCCACGTCGTCTGCAGAATATCCCTTGTTGACGCCATATTTGCTTGCGGACAGATCCTCTCGCGCAGATGTTGCATTTGCTAGCTTCTTCAGATCGACTGCAACTGTTGGCTGTGAGAATGTGCTTCGATCGTGGATGTTCAATTCCCACAGTCTGACACATGCGTCTTTCGTTGCCGTGACCAAGCCACTGCCGAGCGATGACAGTGGGTGCCATATGGCGCTGACAATCGGTGACTTCTCCAACACGTGTGCCGTTTCTCCCACCGTGAAGTATCTCATCTTATGCGGTGCTTGCTCCGGGGAGCGAAGCTGCTCGGGCGATGGCAGGATGCAGACATGGCAGGTGTGCGATGTCACGATTGCGATCAAATTGCCATCTGGCGCAACGGATATTTGCTGAATCTGGCGGTCTCCTGGTACTGGTGTGAGGAGCACTTTGTAGGGCTGCTGCTTCTCGGTATTTCTGCCATGTCGTCCTTCTCGCTGCTCTCCCTCGTCTTTCAAGTCCCGCAGATCGGCCCAGCGCAGCTCCTTACCAACTGCGAAGAATACTTCGGTCCCGCGGTGTGCAATCCTCTTCGTTGGCGCATCGTGTTTCTGTGCAGATCTCGTTTTGCTCTTGTCCTGGAAGAAATCAAATCCGGGCGTGCTGTAGTTGAGCCAACGCGGCGCGCGATCCAAGACTCTGACCATCTTCACATGTACCTCACTCGGTCTCCAGCATGTGATTTGTCCAAGCAAGAGTGGGTGAGTTGAAGTGGAAACGCGACTTGCGGATCAAAACCCGCGTCAAGCTCCAAAGCGGCTGCTCCCGCGCGAACCTACACCTTCGCCCATACACGACGACATCCCTTCGCAGACATTCAGACAAGTTGCAACACATTCGCCGCGATGCCTTCGAATTTCCAGATGCGCAGCACGGTGGAGCGGTTGGACAAGCCGTCCACTTACGCCATGAGCAAGGTGAGCAGCTGCCGTTCCTCATCCACCACGCGATCTGCCAATGACTAACACCACATCTCTCTACAGTACAAGAAGCGCAAGCGCAACCCCGAGGAAGGCCCCGCCGAAGGCCGCGCTCCCTCGCCCGATCTGGAAGAAAAGCTCTCCAACGCCACGACCCTCTACGTCGGAAACCTCTCATTCTACACAACCGAAGAGCAAATCCACTCCCTCTTCAGCACCTGCGGCGAAATCAAGCGTCTCGTAATGGGTCTGGACCGCTTCGCCAAGACACCTTGCGGGTTCTGCTTTGTCGAGTACTACACACATCAGGACGCGCTGGACTGCTTGAAATATGTCGGGGGAACGAAACTAGACGAGAGAATCATTCGGACGGATTTGGATGAGGGGTTCAGTGAGGGGAGGCAGTATGGACGTGGCAGGAGTGGTGGACAAGTAAGAGATGAGTATCGGGAGGAGTATGATCCTGGGCGAGGAGGGTATGGAAAACAGTTTGCGGCGGATCGCGATTATGGTGATGAGTATGGACAGGGGAGATAGACGCGATGCGGTGGCGTTGTTGTGGCTGAAAGCTATCTCATCATGCCGCACGCGGCCATGAATGTGCAGAGAGCTACTGCATTTTGTGTTGAGACCAGCTTCGAGCAGCGCGAACTTGAGAAAGCCCTACAAGTGCGATCTTGGATGCTGTAAAACGACAGTGATTGAAACGGCACCCAATGCGAAGACGAAATCGAGCATGGCGTTTGGGCGCAATCGGAAGAAATCAAGATACCCTATGAACGAGAAACAGCTCAAGCAAGGAACGGTTGGAAACGACGTCCAACTTCAATCAGGTGTCTGCGGCATTGAGGCAATTCGCCATTCGCCCTTGAGGAACGCTAGTCTACGCGCATCGGATCCCGGTTCTGATCCGGGCCAAAGGTTAAGCATGCCTTTGCGCCGAGGTTCCGCACGCATGCCAGGTGTTATCCGAGGCAACGAATGTGAGGTAGCGAAGATAGGAATCGTACCATTGAAAGTATGCGATCCATACCAGAGACCACTACCGCGCCAGGCCAATCTCACATACGAAGGACAATTTGACATGATGCTCGTACTGGTACGTCCGATGGTTCGAGCCCAAATGATGAATCGCGGCCGAGCTCTTACGCAGGTGTGAAGGAGCTCCAGGAACAGCTCATCGAAACATCAGTTATCAACTAATTCGGAGGCCATGGCACAAGACAAAATCATCACAAAAGAAAGCTCATACTCGATTCTTCCAACTTCTCATACCAAGGGTACAGCCACACTCCTCTCCAGCTCGAATAAGTACAAGAGTGTAGTAGTCTTCGTAGGTTTCATAGTCGTACCAAAAGCCGCCCTGGAGAGAAAACCAACCGAAGTCGCGCACACCGCTACCGCTGCCTCTATGCTCTATTCGATCCGTTGTATGTCTATGGTGTATGCGTTGTTGTGTTGTGTAACCCGTTCAAAGCTCCTTTGAGGTTGATTTCAAGTTTCGTGATACTGTTACAATTGCTCCGAGAATAACACCGCCCCGCTATGCTGCAATAATAGTGGTGGTGGTGTTGTTGTTGCGCGCGCGTTGTTTGATGAGATTGATCGATTCGTTTAGACGTACTTGCACATCATGGCAACCTGGGTGGGTGTTAGTGGTTGGACTCGGTGAGAGAAAAGGGAGGTGGCTGATGGAGCTTACCATGAGGTCGAAAAGACCAATGGCTTCGACGAAAGCGAAACCCAGAATGGCGTAAGAGAAGAGCTGGCCACGGAGAGATGGGTTGCGGGCAACGGCCTGAAGGAGAGCGGCGAAGACCAACCCAATACCGATACCTGATCACTCGAGTCAGACAGCTGTCTCAATCATCACAGCGGAATAGATATCCTTACCGGCACCACCGAGACCAATGGCGGCGGAACCCATACCCAAGTTCTGCGAGACCTGAACAAGGGCGTTGGCCATCTCAGAAGAGTAGGCACGCTTGGCCTGGCCACCGATTGGGGAGACCTTGGTGCGGGCGGCCTGCATGATGGTGGATGTGCGCTTCATGGTGTTGAAGGTGGCGGTGTTGCGGGTGGCAGCTATATCGAAAATCATCGTCAATGGAGCTGGACCTCTGGAAGAGCTCTGTTTGGAGCTCTCATCTTCTCCTCGCCGGAAGCTTACCAGAGTATGCACGAGTGAACTTCTGGAACTGAGCTGGGCGAGCGACCTTGGTGGTGCTCTGGGCGGCCATGGAGGCCATCTTTGGGACGGACATGCGGAGAGAAGAGGCCATTGTGATGGATTTGATGGGTTTGATGGTCTTCGTGATGGAGCGGAGTGGTTGTGATGAGCTGGAAGAGACTGGAGGGAGCTGTCACGGGGAAAGTGTGGGAGACAACGAGAGCAGATTTTTGCTTGAGGTCGCCGCTTAAAGATCGGGGAGTAGAGAGCAAGCTTGGACCTACACACCTGCCTGGCCGACCTTCTGTGATTGGCACGGAGAGGCCCCTTTCACCGAAGAATGTGATGTCGTTTGTATCAGGACCACTTCGCGTTCCGATGTTGCCCGGAGCGCACAGGCAGGAGGACGCATATAAAATGCCATGACCTCGACCATCCTATGATTCGTGATGGGAGGTCCATTCCATCGATGAAGCATGTGCATCAAGATGTTTTCATCTCTGCCTCTCTGCCCCGTCATTCCTACAACATTGGCCAGCCATCAACATGAGGAGTGCGGCTATGCCAGCCTGCCACATCATGCGGCCCTCTGCTTACGGGTAAGGCTGTCGTTGTTTGCGACATGCGGCCCGCAGATCAAATTCTGCGCAGTCCGAGCTCGAGGATATCCGGCTTCGCCCGATTTCTGTGCTATAGAGGTGCGCTCTCGCATTCTTTCGCAGGTCGCGAATGCGTCGCCTTCGCCCTCGTGATGGATGCTCATGGCCCGATGACTGCGTCGACACGGC
Organism: Cercospora berteroae; assembly: GCA_002933655.1. NCBI lineage: Eukaryota > Fungi > Ascomycota > Dothideomycetes > Mycosphaerellales > Mycosphaerellaceae > Cercospora > Cercospora berteroae. The sequence goes on along the minus strand of PNEN01000156.1, from coordinate 48,779 downwards.
GTTGCCTTTGCGCCAGAAGTGTGCGATTTTTCGCCGGAGGTCCCGTACACCTGACGTCGAAAAGAGCTCTGCTCGGCCCGTGCGCGCCTAGGGGCCGATGGGAGTGGGTCCGGCTTGCACGTTTTTCACGCACCACCGTGTCGTGCAAATGGTCCGACGAGGTTGCGCCGAATCTTGCGCGTTGATAGCGTGGCCCAACCATTGGCGTGGATCGTCTCCGATGCAAGCCATCGACATTCATTCCCGGCCTTTTGGCGATGCGGCTGAAGTCGGGTCATGCATTTGTGCATCCGTCATATTTCCGGTATCTTGTATGCCGCACTGATGAAGACGCTCCTTTTGGAAGTCCTTGCTGGCCCAAGTTGAGTGGATGGCGAGTTGGCTTGTGAGACGTGTTGAGAGCAGGGAGCGCGTGGAAAGCCAACACCTCCCCACGCGGGATGTCCTCCAGTGTGCGCTGCTCTTCCTTGCACGTGAAAGGAGCGGCGAGGTGCCGGACATGAACCTTCCACCTGGTGCCAATGAGAACAACAATCCGGCCTGTTGTGCCTGTTTTATCGTGCAAGAATCATGACATGGCCGACCCACTCGGCAGAGACAACTTGTGGGCGGGTTCGTGTGTAGCGTCCGCTTCGTAGTGTCGCCGCGAATTTGCCAGAATCAGACTCTGGGGCCGATGCGGGCCATTTCTGGGGCTTGCCGCGTTGCGTTCATGTTGCCAGAAAGCAGAAAGTCATCTCGCACAATGTATGAAGCAGCAGAAGTGAAGGTTGAAGTACAGGAAGACGCGTCAAGGTGGAAGTTACAGCTTACAGCTTGCTCTCACGCCATTGGGAGACACGTGAGCGGGGTACCGAGGGTATCCCGTTTCAAGCCGCTCTGCACGCAATTTGGTAAGCATTTCATGCACAATTGATTAACTTGGCATGAGACATCATGGGACTTTGGCTGCAGGTAGGTCATCAAGCATATATACAAATTAATTCTACGAAAGGTATAGTGTGACTATCTGTAACCATCTCGCCATAAATCTTCCTCGTCCGGCACTTGATCCTCTTCAGTAATGACTCCGCGAACAGATTTGTTCTCCTTTTCCTTCTGCTTTCGTTCCGCCCGCGTTGTGAAGTGCGGGGAGACAGGAGTGGTGTATACGCCGGGGAAGAAAGGGCTGTAGGGCCGGTCCTGTGCGGTTTGCGGACCTAGGCGCAATGTGCCAGGCGTTGAAAGCACAGTGGTTTGTATAGCGGGAGACTTGAGAGCACCGAGCTGCGCCGGTCTCGTATTCCAAGGGGCGGTAGGGGACATTGGAAACAGATTCGCAGTTGGCGAGGCAAGATTGAGCTGGCTTTGCTGCATCACGTCTTGCCTTTGCTGCTCGTTGAACTGGCGTAAGGCTAGTGGCCTGCTGACATTTCCCACCGGCGTATTTCCTCGTCGTGGCGGAGAGCCCACCTTGAACTGAGCTGGACTTGAAGGGAGACCTGGGCTTGCTGGGCTCTGAGGCGGCTGGCTACCATTTGTGTAGCCGCGAGTACGTTGTGGATGCGCTTGGGGGAGCTGCCGCACCTCTTCATAGTCTTCAAGGTCTTCTGGAAACGGATAACTTACGGCGGTCCCAGGAGTCGTTGGCGTGTATGGATATGTTTCTACCGTTCGTGCTGACGGTGGTTCCGGTGGCGGGCCAGGATTGTCGTAGATCTTGGGTGAGAGAGGAGTCCGCGCACCATCTTCATTGTCTCGTAATACCTGGACAGGTGCGCTGATCTTCAACCTCTCAATGTTCTTGCGTAGCTTGCCAGGAGAAGAGTTGATGGTCTTTCCGCTGCCGGATGATGCAGTTCGCACTTCGTGATTCTCCAAAGTAGGCGATCTCGGCTCGTCACTTTTGTATCTCGGAGACAATTGGGCCAGGAGATCCTTGGGCGGCGCTACTGCGTAGTAGGGTGATGTTGGAGATCGTGGACTCAATGGGCTGCGTGGAACTGGTTCGGATGATTGCACTCGCTTCAAAGCGGGTAGAATTGGTCGCTCGCGGCCATACGCAGACGGTGCTCCTGGTTGGGCGTCGATTCCCGGTCTCTGTGTGCGAGCATCATCAAAATCCAAGACTTGACCATATATTTGCGCCAGTTCTTCATCTCTCCTCCTTTTGTCTCTATCGACCACGCTCTGGTCGAAGCTGGCGACACTGTGCATGCCGGGTGAACCAACATTGCTCCTGCCGCTCCGTACGCTCCTCGTCTTTCTGCCGAACCATCCTTTTGAGCTACCGCTGGGGCTCATGGGTGAGGGATCGAACTGCTTGTGCGCAGGTTTGACCATCTCCACTGGTTTCTCAGGCATCGTTTGGGCTGCCGTCCGCATTCGCCGGCCTAAGGTGAGCAGTAGTGTGCCGAGTATCAGTACAGAGCCAACGTAGGCGCCGACTATGCCTATGATCTGGTAGGGCAGTATATCGCGGTTTCGCGAAGCGTGTGCTGAGAAGGCTGGCCCTGATTCAGCGGGAGGTGCAGGACCGAGGTCGATGTCCACATCCCACAGTCCTGCGCTGGTACCGCTCGCTCTTGAAAGGAGTACCAAAGCCGTGTAGCTGAGGTATGGAATGCCCCCTCTTGCCATCTTGCGCGATCTTTCCCCCAACCGAGGAGGGGGCCAAATTTATGAATCTGACATAGAAGAGCAGTTTGTGAGCAACGCAACTTACTGTTCAAGGGCCGAAGTACACTTTGGATCTCCGCCTATGTATACCTTGAGCACACTGGCCATCACGGACTGGCTGCAGATGCATCGCTGGAGGGCTGCTCTCATTGCACGAAGAGGAGAGGTGATTGGTCTGAAGCCGGCGCGTAGACGCGAGACGTGGCGTGGAAGGTGCGCACGGGATCATCCCGAATGCAGGGCCCAGGCTCAGCAACATCACTCCGGCGCTTACAGAACGGCAGGGCTCTGGCTCTGCCATCACACGACTCTGGCAGCTCATCAAAATGTCAGTATCACGTGTGATCGTGCGCTACACGACATTCAGGCTTCTACAACAAGCTAACAGGATCATGGTGTGACACCTCGCGCCGGCTTGGACAGCATCGCGAATAATCGAACTTCCTTTGGGCCACACGAGGAGCACGCAGTCCTCGAACACCCGAATTCGAGCCAGACAACACCGAGGATATGCGGCAAGTACAGAGGTCTGATAAGTTTTGCGATTTTACAAAATGTAGAACGGCTCAGCTGGGATTTGGGCCGTGATTCGTGCCTTGACAGTGTCGCCATACATGCAACCATGAAGATAGCACTCGCCGATGAACAGATACTGGTCGTTTCCCAGCGGCCGCAGTACAAGCAATGCTGGTCCTCCAAACAACGCCACGATACGATCGCGACCATACTTGCCAGCGCTCATGAGCGGAGGACCAATACCTGATCTGCCCTCCGTCGTTACAAAGAAACGGCTGTTGAGCATGGCTTTTTCAGAGGCTCGGTACCAGCGAGCAGCTCTAACGCTTGTGTCGTCCGTCATCTGAGAGCTCGGTTCCTTGTTTGGATATCGTTTGGAGTATTTTTGGAATGCCCTGAAGTCCTCAAAGTCGGGCTTGCGAGCTCTCTCGTGCTTCAGATTCACACCTCCGATCAGTGTAGAAGCAAGCTCATCCGATCTATCCTCTGCGCGCATGCGCATCATGGCATAAACTTCATTCATAAACGCCCTGCGAGCGCCATTTGCCCACTTCTGCTGCACCGGGCAGATCTCTGACATCTGTCCAACCTCGGCGATGGTCATGCCTCTGAGGGCAAGAATGTCTGGGTTCTTACAGGGCAAAAATTGTAGAATCGTGTCTGCAGTGGCATGAAAGCCGCTGGCACGGCACACCCGGTTGTGGTCGTCTACTGTCCTGCGATCGAATCTGAGAGCCCATGTCGGCATGCCTGGGAGAGCGACAAATGGATCAACGAAGTGCAGTATGCACAAGTGCCGACCATCTTCGATGGCGGCTCTGGTTGCGTCTCGGAATACTTCATGCAATGGCTTTCCGCTTTCTCCGTAGCTGGGCATCAAAAGCCTTTGCTGTACGTTCAGCTGCGGTACTTGGACATCGTACATGCTCAGAAGCGCAAACACATGGTCTCTTGACTCTGTGGCCTGGAAGTTCCGAGTCAGAGTATAGATCATGTAGAGGTCTTTGATGTCCCAAGGGCGGATATTCCGCAAGTACCACATTGCGCGAGCTGCCGCGAGACCTTGAAGTGAGTCAAGCTCCGCTGGCACCTGCTGACGATTGTAGCCAAGCCATGCTGCAACGAGAAGCACATCCGTCAGAAGAAAGCTCTCCTGGCCCAGATGACAAATGCTCGTAGTGGAAAGTGTAGCCTCTTGGGCGACCCAGAGTCTGCCAAACCACGGCCGAGAGAACAATATCAAAAGCGGTCCGAGGTCAATTCGGGTGTCCAGCAACTTGCCATCAACATTCTTGGAGCCTGCTCCGTACATGATGTATGACATGTCCTTGAAATCATGCGTAGCCTGACGCATATTTGCGACCACCTTCCGAATCGTTGTAGCGATCCTCTCGGCATCCAGCGGAGCGCAATCACCGAGCCAAACGACATTTGTTGAACCTTTGCGGTAGATATCGCTCATGAAGGATACTTGGCTACCTTTCTCCTCGTTGTTGGATTGGTCAATGCATATAGCATCGATCCACACAGTTCGTTCATGGGTAGGGTGTCGAAGTCGCTGGAGCACTCGCGATGAGCTCTCGGTGACCTGCACCGGAACGCCATCGATGCTGATGTAGGTTCTCCCCGGATTCTGTCCCCAGCAGTATGACACAGTCTCATACTTTTCTTGTCCCCTCTTCACTTCTAACGCAGTGTGCTTGATTCTGCAGCACAGTGGCTGCACTCCTTTCCCAGGCAATAAGCAAAGGAGACGGATCTCCTTGACCTCTGGTCTCAGAACTTTCTTCCTTCGAGGATCTTGCTGACTTGTGATCGGTAAAACTTGTTGCTGGACTTGCTGAAGGCCAGAATGATGTAGTGCACTCGTTTTCCTGTTTTGGGCGACCAGCACCTCTGGTTTCTTCTTACGGGAAAAGAATGGCATAACGACAATGAATAAAAATGCCAATGTGGTAAAGCAATGTAGAGCTCTGAGTCGCTAGATGCGACATTGCTCTTATCTACATATCATCACTTCGGCTGGTTCCCCATGCACAAGGTGAAATCGAAAGAGGCAAGTTTCGGCGCTTGTATGCTTGCATCGCAACATGCGTCGACCGCAGATGCAATACCGAAATGGAAAACATTCCTTGCTAGCAACGCTGGTTATGCTCTAGCGATGTAGCGGTTCAGTGCTTGGTGGCCAATGGTTCGGCGGCTAACAGAACCTGAGGCACCGTGCCGCAAATGCACTTAACTTAACCGCTCGAGGCAGGCGGCAACGGTCTTCCAACACCTGAGAACAGCTCTGGGATACTTACGTAGTCTCGTGCGGCATGAGAAACGACCCTAGAAGTAGCTCGCAAGGAAGTCATGGCGCCTTGACCTCGCGAACCTACCAAGTTTCGGACGAGGCTGGCTGTGCTTTGCTCACTCAGGGCGCATTGCAAGCATTTCTTTGAGATATTTTGCGCATTTTTTTTTCAGTGCGCTTATGGGAGCACGCTGAGACGTAAGTCAATCGCTTCGGCGTGTGAGATCGTACAGAGCTGCAATCGGTCCTTTGGCACCAGGAACCAATAATGGGATGGAACCTGTCAGTCAATTGACAATTCTCGTACTGGGGTTCCAGCTGTCTTGATGGGAAGACTTTGCGTTACTGCTGATGCTGGACGGAAACTCCCTCTCCCACAGATGAGCTCGGCGAGTACAAGTAAGATGGAACTGAAGAACGTCGTTCGAAATGAATCCGATGTCGATGTCAAAGTGAAAGTCATCCAGCCAACCACCGGCAGTCCTGCTTGCTGACGCTCTGGAAAATGCGCTAAGCGTGCGGCTCAACCCGCAACGTTCTTTCCCGAACACAACTCCTGCCACGCAAAAGCTTCGACCTGTGAGCAGCACTCGATCAATCAGCCATTGGCTCATAACAGACGCAACCCCATCTACCGCCACGATGGGCATCTTCGACTATGTGTCCGACCTCTACGAGGCGCTGACCGTTCGCGAGGCCGAGGCCGAGGAGCCGCAGAAGGACGAAGGTGAGGAATCATGATGGAGATGAGGAAGTGTCGCAGCATCGGCCGCGCGCGCGCTCACAATGACAAGCCGGAGCTGACATGACATGCTACAGGTGGTGACGAAGGCTCAGAAGAGAGCGAGGAGAAGGAAGAAGAGGCTGAGGGCGGCGAAGAGGAGGGTGGGGACGAGGAAGAGGAAGAAGAAGAGGAGGAAGAGGAAGAGGAGGAAGATGAGCCAGAGGACATCAAGCCCAAACTTGAGGAGGGTAAGTCATGCCCGAGCATGTTTGGCATCACCACATGAGTATCAGCACAGGCACTGAGCCATGCATATTCTGGCCTGGGATGGATAAACCGAAGGAAGGCAATGTGGAGAACAGTGCGCTGACATGCGAATTACACAGAGTGCCTGCAGTCCAAGCAGTGCGCGCCATTGAAGCACCACTACGACGAGTGCGCTGAGCGCGTAAAGCACCAGGAAGAGACCCACGGCAAGGCCGAGGAGGACTGCGTTGAAGAGTGTAAGTCGAGAGAGCTGCACGGAGTAGCTGGGAGAGGCCTTGTGAAGGACGTCCGCTGATCAACTCTAGTCTTCCATATGATGCACTGCGCGACCCAATGCGCGGCGCCTAAGCTGTTCAGACAGCTCCGGTAGACAATTACACGATGACTGGACCTCGATCGACAAGCAGAACTTCGAAGCCGCGAAAGCAACCGGCCGCGACCAGTCGAGGTGCACCGATGAGATGCATAAACCGCACTAGAACCGCCTGTATAGCAACCTCCAGATACATTGTACTATTGTACTATTTTCCAAACAAACCATATGCTGGCAACAGAGTCTCCGTGCTACGAAGCACTCGGTGTCTTGTCAAAATACAAGGAGAGAGCACTCGCTCCGAGCTTCATCTTACATGTGATTCACCAGCCCTGTGCAATGTTTAATGCTTGGAGTCTCGTTCGAGAGCTGTCCAGGCATGTAGTGTCATGATTGGTGAGCAGTGTCGGATCCCGCCAGCCAATGTTTGCGACTATTAAGAAGATGATCTGTCATCAGCATAGATCCGCTGTCGCGATGCTAAGGAACATCGTGATTATCATGCCCATCTTTCTCGGAGCTTCGGGCGTAGGGTCAAGCTCGGGTAGTGACGTTTTGCTCGCATGAGCTCCAGCCCTTCATCATAACTGAGCTCCATTGCGACAACCACAACTCTCAAACCACTTTTCGCCAAACAGAAAAGAAATCCATCTGATAATGGCATCGACACTCCTCCGTCAGAGCGCCCTGCGCACCGCCCTGCGATCCTCCGCCCCATCGACCGCGAAGAAAGCAGCTCTTGCGAGCACGATCTTCACCCGCGGCAAAGCCACCCTTCCAGATCTTCCATGTATGGCAGTCAATGCTCTTGATAGCAGGATGCAAGCTTTATGGTGACCATATGCTGATTCGCTAGCATAGACGACTATGGCGCCCTCGAGCCTGCGATCTCCGGCCAAATCATGGAGCTCCACCACTCCAAGCACCACAACACATACGTGACCTCCTACAACACACAGATCGAAAAGTTGCAAGAGGCGCAGCACAAGGGAGATATCCAGGCACAGATTGCCATCCAGCCATTGATCAACTTCCACGGAGGTGAGCGCGGCAGTGTTGAAGGACACAAAAAGCGAGCGACTTGGACAAAACGCTGACAAAGATGCCAGGCGGCCACACAAATCACAGCCTCTTCTGGGAGAACCTCGCTCCAAAGTCTCAGGGAGGTGGTGAGCCACCAAGCGGCGCGCTCTCCAAGGCCATCGACTCGCACTTTGGCTCTCTGGACAGCCTGAAGTCGCAATTCAACACAGCATTGGCCGGCATCCAGGGCTCAGGCTGGGCATGGCTGGTGCAGGATACCCAGACTGGCGCCATCCAGATCAAGACTTACGCCAACCAAGATCCAGTCGTTGGTCAATTCCGACCACTCCTTGGTATCGATGCGTGGGAGCACGCTTACTACCTGCAGTACCAGAACCGCAAGGCTGAGTATTTCAGCGCTATCTGGGATGTTGTCAACTGGAAGGCGGCAGAGAAGAGATTCAAGTAGAGTACTGAAAGGAAGAGCAAGCGCAAAAGCGATTCGTGCGGCACGATATGAGATCGAGGATACCGTGAGAGACAATGTACACAGTGTACGATACGGCGAATTGCACGCAGGGCATGCAAAGCTGCGAAACACGCGCAGATCTTCTTCGTCGCTCTCATTGTCGAAAACAGCGCGCTCCGTGTCCGGCTGCCAGTGGTATGTTGACGTGTGGCTGCCTGCATGTTTGCATTGATTTTACCTTTTGGGCAGCGGACCGTTCCAATCTTGCAACATCGCATTTCGTTCGAGCTATATGCATTCTTGTAACGGATCAGCTCTGCGATCTATTCCGTTCCAGCACTATGAGTGTGATGCTCGTACAAGCCCCCGCATGTGGCCGAGGCCTCGGCTCGACCTCCACCCACAACTCGGAACCTCATGCTAACATACTGGGATCAATAATCATATGGCGAAATGCACTCATACAACACACTCCATTCATGATAACTGTAGACATCCCACTAGACGATCCACGGCTACCGAGAGATTGCCTCCGCCACGATCACAACTTCGAGCGTTCTCAACCCGAGTCCATCAAGAAGAGCTGAAGGGAGTCCGAATTCACTGGAAACGCTCACTTGCGTATCTTCAAGATATTCCAGTAAGCAAAAGCATCCATCTGAAAGCAGCCCTTCTTTGCGACCGAAGCCGGCATCGAAACCTCATTTGAAGGCAAAGCACCTCATCAACATTAGAACAAACCACTGGACGCCAAGATGACGGAACTGAAGCATTCGAAACCTCCTTCAAGCGGCACGGCAGGCTTCTTTCAGATACCTCCGGCACTCGTTCCTTCCTTTGAAGAGGATGTAACGTTGCAGAGGATCTTTAAATGTACTGCCACCTGCGTGCTTCAGTATCTACATACTAATCGTCTTGCCTAGTCTACCTTCCTTCCTCAACGCAACAGAGTGTTGCTCCCGATCTCGAGCGATTCAGTAAACTAGTTTTGACTCCTCGAATTCGAGCATGGGGTGCAGACGCAGAGCGTAATACGCCCTATGTGAAACAGTACGATGACTTCGGCAACCGCATCGATGAACTGGTGACATCGGCTGGATGGCAAGAACTTCAGAAGCTTGGTATCCAGGAAGGGATTGTTGCCATTGGCCACGATGCGACACATGGTCGGCATGCGAGAGTATATCAGTTCGTGAAGTACCACATCTGGGATCCGTGGAATGCCGGTGTGACATGCCCCAGTGCCACGACTGACGGAGCAGCAAGATTGTTGACGCTGCAGCTCCAGAAGGCAGACTTGGGACAGCAGGAAAGATCAGTCTTCGAAGATGCTCGTAACAGACTAATCAGCAGAGACCCAGCGGTTGCCTGGACGAGCGGCCAATGGATGACTGAACGACCGGGTGGCAGCGATGTGCGAAACACCGAGACGCAAGCATCTGTTGCTACTGAGCCGGGTGGCGCGGACCACGTTGGTAATCCTCTTGGGCCAATGGCGATCTCCGGGTTCAAGTGGTTCTCGTCTGCGACAGACGCTGACAGCACTGTTCTTCTCGCAACGGAGCCATCGGGTTCCATCTCTGCCTTCTTCGCACCTACCAAACGTCGCTTGGACTTTGCAGTGCCGGAGCACAAATCGAACGTGAAGCTGAATGGTATCCAAATCCAACGCTTGAAGTCCAAACTCGGCACTCGTGCATTGCCCACAGCCGAGCTTATCCTCGATAATATGCGAGCGTATCGATTTGGCAAGCCAGGACAAGGAACGAAGGAGATTAGCACAGTGCTCAATATCACCCGTCTGCATAATGCAGTCTCAGCCGTTGGAGATCTGGGGCGAGGTCTCGCAATCTCCAGGGCATTTGCACAGGTGCGCGGTGTTCGGAATAAACTCCTCATTGATACGCCTGTTCATATCAGAACCATGGCAGAGGATCATATCACTTACCGGGCCATGATGCATTTGGCATTCTATACAGCCGCACTTCTCGGCCACTCCGAACGGCCGGAAGACCATTCAACTTCTGCTCGAAAGGACCAGTCCGCTCTCGAAGCTGCTGGACTATTGAAGCCTCAACTTCTCAGACTCTGCACGCCGCTGGCTAAGATGCTAACAGCGAAAGCTGCCATTCACGGACTTCAAGAATGCATGGAGAACCTTGGTGGAGTTGGCTATCTGGAGAATGAAGACCCGGCTCTCAATGTTGCTCGTATATTCCGGAATGCCAATGTGTTGAGCATTTGGGAAGGAACGACGAACATTCAAGCAGACGATGTATTGCGGATCGTTAGGGGACCAGGCGGAGCCGAAGTCTTACGTGCACTCCAGGACGCTGTCAACAATGCAGCCAAGAGGTGGCAAGGCGCTGGACGAGCTCAATGGGCAAAGAGCTTGAAGCAAGTCTGGCAGAACGTCTACACCGGTATTCAAACCCGAGACCGGGAAGAACTGGCATTGGATGGCAGAGCGCTGTGTCAAGATCTTGGTTGGGTCATATGCACTTTGCTGCTGGCGGAAGATGTTTTGAGCGATGGCGATGAAGTCTCTGCTGAGATTTGCGACAGGTGGATACGGAGACGCATCGAGGGCAGCCATTTTGGTCGGGTGATGGCCGCCAAAGAGGTGGAAATCGACAGAGCCATCGTCTTCGGCGACTCGAAGGCGGTCAAGCATGGTGCAAGATTGTGAGGCATGGAGGCGAATGTTCGATCAAACGATCGATTTTAGCCCGTCGAATCCGAATTATTCGGCAGCATTTTTGCCAGCAGCGAGCCGAGACATCCGTGATAGCCGCTCACGAGCAGGACTTGCCCCGACAGGTTGTGTTTTTGAAGGACAACTGCCGCAAGATACGCTATCGCAGCATGATTGCAAGTCTCGACAACAAAGAAATCAAGAAAAGCCGGCTGCGACCACTCACGAGCACAAGACGCACTTGTGCCATCTGTGCGACAAAAAAAGCGAGCGATTCGCTGTCGATGCGTGGTTCGGAAGACTCACACGCGCGATCAGGAATACCCGCAACTTCTTCTGTTGTATGTTCTTCAAAACGTAGCATCACACAGAAAGCATCAATGAACGAGCGAAGATCTCGATACAGAGGCTCGTATCTCAGCGGATGGTGCGGCACCTTGCTGCAGTTAATGCCTAAAAGAGACTTCACCTCTGATGCGGTGCAATGCTGCACACGTCCACACACTACAGACTGCATCCAATCGCACTCTTGGGACACTGTCAAGCGATGTATACGCCACGGAGCTAGCTACCATGGGAGCGGGCATTACTAGAGAGCCATTGCGTTTCCTTATATAGCCATTGCGGCCCATCAATTCGCACTCAATTC
>PNEN01000156.1:20619-36816 GCA_002933655.1 Cercospora berteroae | reverse complement strand
CGACGGCAAGCCGTCTGCGCGCGTACGTCGCTCCTCGCTCTAGAAATAGAGAGTCGGGGGAGGTAATTCAGTTTAGAGTGCTGCGAGGCAGTATATTGTGCTGAAGCCTGAATCAAAGTGGGTGGGGCGTAATGGCTCTTTAGTAAAACCGCAATGGCTCCTTAGTAATCCCCCATGGGAGCAGGTGCTTGTGTCAACTTGGCAAAAGCTTGGGGCCGCTAGAACAGTTGCGGAAGGCGCTTACAATTCCAATGGCTGTGATAAGGTACAGGACCAACGTATGGCGCTGTACATTTGAAAGTCGTGCCCGATGCTTGCGTGTCGTCTATCGCGTGGCAAGCATTTGAGCATGGCCAGGCCAGGCCAGGGTTGCGAGATAAGATGGTGATAAGTCAAGACCAGGGCAGCTTCTGATATTCTCCGGCAGCTTTTGTCGTGCTCGAATTTTCTACATCATTGTGCTCTGGACTATCCAGCAATCACAATGTCTGCAGGCAAAGATGGCGTGGAGGAGTCGACCGTTGAGGTCGACGGACTTCAACCTGTGCAGACAGGCATGAGCAACTGGAAGGAGGAGCACGAAATCGTAGACAACATTTCCTCTGGAGCTGGCAGCCTTTCCGATGCAGAGCTCGAGAAACATGAAGGCTACGTCGTTGAGTCCGCGGCCGACCTTTCGACGAAAATTGTCGACATGGAAGATGACCCTACCGAGCCTGTCATGACTTTCCGAACATTCTTTCTTGGATCTGGTCTCGCCATCTTCGCCTCCGTCCTGCAAGAAATCTTCTACTTCAAGCCGCAGACTATCTTCATCTCATTGGTCTTTATTACGGTTATTGCGTACGTCCTTGGCGATTTCGTGGGAATTGCTATTCCGCGATGGGGAGTCCTTCGCTATCTAAGTCCTCACGCCTTTACCAAGAAAGAGCATGCCGCCATCACTATTATGGCTTCTGCAGCCGCCGTATCTGCTCTGGCGACTGAAGCTCTCGCCAGTCAAGAGGTGTTCGGTTGCTCCGCTGCTGTCACGCAGCGCAAGATGGTAAGAACTTGATGCAAGGCATTCCCTTTCATGGAAGAGAGCCAGCACTTGTTCAGTTGGCTTTATCCGCAAAAAAAAAGGAATGCAGGAATAGTCCGAAGTCTTGGCGTACCCACTTTCACATGCATTGTATATGCTGACTGAACAGCAGGCAAAAAAAAGAGGACTCGATGCGCAATTAGCCGCAAGGAGGGGGACCTCCATCTCGATGGATGGAGCAAGTCGCGCTTTCGAGAAGCGTGCAATGTAACCCCGTTCAAGACGTTACAACACATCATGACTTAGATGTGGACGTGCATGCACGAACTTCCCAACTGTTCGAATTGATGGGGGTTATGGCGGGATTCGAACCAGGCCGTAAAGGTGCTGAGCTGAGCTCAGCGTCAACCACTTGACTACCACTGTAGGTAGAGGATGACGAAGCAAGCATCGACGTCGTTTATTAACAGTCATTCGAGGCCGTTTGGCGCCGACATGCAGGGCCTTTGCGCTTCACTTGTGCCACTGACGTATCCTTGCAAACGCGCGCCGCACGACTGCAACCGAAGTTGCGCGAGTTGCGCTCTTCAAGTGGCGGGGCGGTGGAAGTGAGGAGGCGCGCGCTGATTGCCAAAACAACAACACGCCTTCGCCGACCAACTTTCGAATTCCCCCCCCTTTCTTCACGAACACAACCATGAGGCCGCGCTCGAAGAAGAACAAAGCGCCACCGCTCTTCACGTCCGCGGCGCCGTCCAAAATCATCAAGCCGAAGTTCCAACACAAGCGCAAGCCAAAGCCAAAACCAAAGGGGCCATGGAAGTTCGTCGCCAGCTGCCGCACAGCGCACGCTCGAGCCTCTGCCAATCCGCCCGACTCGAACGCGCAGGAGGATGACAGGTCCTCGAGGTCGCAGACGCCGAGCGTGTTGGACACTGAAGACTCCTCTAGTGCAAGCTCGGTGAGCACTCCGCATACTTATTGACGACGTTCGTGCTCTAACCTTTTGTGTAGGGCGAAGAAGATGCGCAAAAGATCGCACAATCGGTGGCGCCATCTCACTTCAATCCTTTCGATAACGAGGACACTCCCGGTCTGGAGCGCATCACGTATCGCGGCGTAGTGTACAGCTCTGCTCGCCACTACAGGTTCAAGAAGGCTCAGAAGCTCGCAAGTATCCACAAGAACACCGGAATCTTCGCGGATGAGCTCATTCCTGGTCGACTGGTTCCCAAGAACAAGGCCTTTCACGACAAGCGGGAGATGAAGTGGGACCTTAGAACGATCATTGCGTTGGAGAAGGTGGTTTTTGCTTGGAAGAAGACGGACCTCGAGCAACAGGAGATGCTGGAGACACTCGAGACCGCCGTAATTCAACGACATGGCATGCGCAAAGGCTCGAAGCAGATCGGCAAGAAGGCGCTGTATGCCGTGCGTAACACACTGATACGAGAGCATACTTGATTGAATGCACATGACGGCATCGTGTTGGTGGCACAATGAAGATGTAAGCTTCGCAATTGCTGGTCTTGAAGACGGCTTGATCTGGCGATCCACTCCAGGTCTTCGGCTGTCTCATCGGAGCCCTCATAAATTGGGTCTTGATGTGGGGGATCGTCCAGAGCCAATGCTATATCTGTTCGCTGTGCAAGGCAACAGTATCTGGTCGGGTCAAGAATAGTTAGCAGTTCAAGAGACTCGACATAGCATGCTCCATTGCTCCAAGGATGTTCTCCTTTGGTGCGCAATGCCAATGGGTCACCATTGCTTTCCTCCTTGGTTTTGCTGTCCCGCTACCGTTATACCTTGGATACCGATACCTCCCGAAGACCTCTTTCTTGTCCAAAGTGCTGGCATACATCAATCCATGCATTGTCCTCTGGTATGCTAGCAATCTCTTCGTTGGGATCAACAGTTCACTCACGACGTTTTGGATTATGGGATTCGTCTTCCAGGGGTATGTGAGAAAGTACCATGCAAGATGGTTCGTCAACTACAATTATTTGCTGTCTGCGGCGCTGGATGGGGGAGCGTAGGTCATGGTGTTCATCCTGACGTTCGCTGTGGCTGGAGGAAGTGGGACTGCGCACCCCTTTCCGACGTGGTGGGGAAATCCGGATCCATCGGTGCACAATTCGGATCGATGCATGGTCAATCCGGCGAATAATGGGTGAAAGAGGCAAATGCTCAGCTGCCGTTTGAGTTGCGAGTTGCGAGTTACGAATTACGAGGGGGAGGATGGGAGGCTCGGGAACGGCGTTCGCGACGTCTCGAATTCCAAAGGCAACGAACGCTGTAGAATCAATCCGCGTTCCCGGGCTTCCTGCGCCTCCTTCGAGTTCTTGATAGACTCTGCCAGAACACGGTACGGTTTGCCCCGCAATTAGAGAAAAGCATTGATGAATCGAAGGCGCTGTAGGCCAGCTGTACTCACCCTGTGAAGTCCTTCTCAACAACGTTACTGGATTCACTTCCCGTGGTCAGGCTACAATTGCCGTGAGAAAGACATGAACGTCGTGGTTGATCATCTCGGTTTGGTGTTCCAACAGTGCGGTCAGCTCTTCACAATATGTTGCTGTGGATTACATGCAATGAGTGGTAAGAAATCAGTCCCACTTGCCGGGCTCCCTGTCTATGATCAGTACTCGATAGCCACTGATCTGACACTCGTTGCCGATCGTTCATCGTGCATACCTCTGACTGCAACTGCCTCTGAGTGTAACCGCAGGTCGCTTAGCCAACCAGCAAAGCCCTTCATGGATCCAGAGCCATTCGGATTAGGCGCTTGCACTCAGAGGTAGTTGCCTTCAGAGGTGTCCACGGTTGGTGAAGGACGGTCGTTGACCGTGCGGTAAATGAGCATCGTTCGTTCGTCGGCAATCTATCTCTGCATTGTTAGACGGCCCGCTGCCCGGTATGAGACCTAGAACCCTATTGACCAAAACATGAACAGTCTCGTTCATCAGGGCGGGGTAGGCCACGTTTGTGAATCTGACTGTGCGCTTAGCCTCTTACGACTTCGCCGCCATAGGAATTGCGAAAAGGTAGCGACCACAGTTGCCAGGCTAGAAATCGCCGCTGACGATCTGTGCGGGCTGATCCCATCGGGTCCTTCCGTCAAAGGATGAGTAAAGGAAGTTTTAGTCACACAGTATATACTTCAGGCGCGCCAAGATTGATGTGCATTTTTCCATGCCATCCCGCATTTCTCCCCGAGATGAAGCTTGGTGCATGTGCTTAGTTCTCGACCCAACAAATGCCGTGTGAAGTTCGAGCCTGTTTCAAATCTTCCAATTTTTGAAAGCGAAGTGACTTCTCATGACGAACTTCGACGATTGATGGGAGTACAGGCATATTCTATTTACTATGGGAGGAGCTCGCGAAAGCAGCCGCTGCATTCGCCCCCGAGCCTCCATCCTCAGCAAATTGGTCGTCTAGATACTTGAGATGCATAATGGCCTCTCCGAGGTTCGCAGTCACACCGAGCTGTAACAAGCATGAGCTGGCGATATACGAAGAGACATGTTCGTACCTACACCGAGCCATTCTTCCATTTCAGGTGACAGAGAGGCTTTGACTTCTGGGCTAAGCTTTCTGGTCCAGTTCACCTATTCGTGCAATAAGTACGCAGTTGAACGCGTCGTGATCAGGGACTGCCCGGTCACTCACCTGTTGTCGAAGATGTGGCTTGGTGTAGTAACCAAAAAGCAGGGCACGATCTTGATCTTGAGTAATGTTGGCGCCCGACGTATGCCACACGGTGCCGTCCATAACGACGATCGAGCCAGCCTTTGCTTCGAATGGTCGAAGCCTTTCTTTGGCGTCCTGTCATGAGACGATCAGAACAGTCATTTCACGACCCGATAAGCTTCAACGCACTTTGAGAATGTCGTCGCGAGTCTGCCACTTATTCGACCCTGGAACATACAAAGTTGCGCCATTCTCGAAATAGACATCGGTCAAGCACCATATAACATTCATAGCCTCGATCCGGGTCCATGGGTCCGGGGTTACAAGCGACTGGTCAGAGTGTAAACCCATAGACTTGCTCCTAGGCCGGGCGATGTTGGCGGTGAAATTGCTGATGAGGAAATTCTCGCCGAGCACGCTCTGCACCATTTCAATCGCCGTCTCGTGCTGGATAAGCTTTCGAAAGATCTCATGTTCGAGGAGGTAGAAGACCTATGCAAGCTGAATTTGAAAAGACGAGTTCAAATATGCTATATAGCACTCACCCGAACGTTGCTTTCATTGGGATCGAGAAATGGTAGAAATGTGTCTTCGCCACGCTCGTTGGCTTTCGCTGCTGCAGACCAGAGCTCATCAAGCACTACTTTCGTCTCTTGCTTGCTGAGCACATCGGGAATCACGCACCAGCCTTGACCCCTCATATGCTCCTGTGCTTGTTCAAGGTCGTTTATGGAGCCCATGTCTGCAGTGATCTGTCGTGTGGCTCGACTCGTGCTAGGAGTAAGTATGCGGTGTCTGGATAGCTTCCACGAGGTTTGCCACAGGTTGGAAAACTACATAGTGGACGTTACCCCACCAGGCAGAGAGGGCAAAAGGCATGGCCTGATCTGCCACCCTCCATCGCTACTGCAACTGTGATGCAATTTCCAAACTGAGAAGCGGGAAGCGCGAGTCGTCTCGAGGAGGAGCTGGGCACACGTGATCGTCCACCTCGGTTATCTTCGTAATTGTGAAACCATGGTGTCCACTCCATTTTGTGCCACAACAGTGCAAGGATCGCTCATATGCATAACACGCCCTGCGAAGAACGTCCTGGAACCGGTAGAAACATGCCAGAACCGGCCTTGGCATGCTGACGAAGACCAAGAGCCGATTTATCGATCAGCCACACCAGCAGCGGAAACCATGGCTAATGAGTTACAAACAATGTTTGGCA
The DNA here is from genome assembly GCA_002933655.1 of Cercospora berteroae. Lineage (NCBI taxonomy): Eukaryota > Fungi > Ascomycota > Dothideomycetes > Mycosphaerellales > Mycosphaerellaceae > Cercospora > Cercospora berteroae. Next base: position 30,886 of record PNEN01000156.1, on the reverse strand, counting down.
CGGACGTCGATCTGACGACTAGCACTTAATCGGTGCCAGCCCGACCAGTTCGATGAGCATTTGCCATCTGGTACTCGCGATACAGCTGTCCGAAAATGCCTCCAGGAGCACCACGAAATGGCAAACGTCCGGCGGCCTCTCGTGATGCGGACAATACTGGCGATGAAGGCTCAAATGGCCCGGAGCAGAGGAAACTGCGGAACCGCATGTCCCAAAGGGCTTTCCGAGCACGGCAGGCAATGAGAATCCAAGAACTAGAGGAACGCCTCGAAAAGGCTTCGACACCTGCTGAGCTACAGGATCAGAACGCCAAGCTCCGTCAACAACTGCTGGAGATCCACAAAAAAGCCGTCAGTATCCAGATATCGCTCAAAGCTGTGGCCGACTCCGCGGCGCAAGCCTTGGGCATGGAAAATGTATGTTGAGGTCCGACTTTCGTGCGACGGGCACCCCTTACTGATTTGATCGTGTACTAGGTCCCACGGGACAGCTTTGTGACTGCCATAGACTCACGCGAGAGGTCAGTCTCCGGCAAAGCTGCATCGGCGACCTCAGACTCTACGATCGAGCTGGCAAGGGCGTCCGACCGAATGAACGTCCCCACAAGTAATCCGGAGGCATATGTTCCAGAGGGATATGCGCACGAACACGCGGCGTCGTCGCAAACAATCCGCGATGGAGGTGCCGGAATTCACTCAGCTCTGCAGGAACAGAGATGGCACAATTTCAGACCCGATTATTCGTCCTCCAACTTTGGAGCACCTGGCCCAGTGTTCCAATACACGGACAATTTGCCAATGGGAAAGTCCCATTCCACAGCAAACGGGTTCGTTCAGCAGGCCATGTCTCTAATGCCTCTACAGTCATCGTAGCTCGGTCCCGAGCGATACCAAGATCTGGTGGAGAGGTCGATGGCGCATGGCAACATGTCCCTAGTCAAAAGAACGAATTCGATCTTCTCTGATCACATTGATACGTACGAAGCATGTCTCGCACACCATTCTACTTTCGCTGCGAAACGTCATTTGGGCGACGAGAAGTGAGCGCAATCTCTAAGCACACGATTGATACGCAAACATTGACAGCCTTCGCAGACTGGCGAGCGCCATCTCCTGCGTGGTTCAAGCTTTCGCCAACAACACTTGGCAGTCCGCAACAGCCTGGGATACGAGGACTTTTACCAACCTGCAGGCGTTGACTGCTTGGAGAATGAATAGAACAGAAATGAACTGGCGAAGAATCATACCTCACTTTCGACCAACAAAAATTCAAACTTTCTCCGCACATCCAAGTATCATCGACTGGATGCCATGGCCTTCCATCCGAGACAATTTGATCATCTATCACTCTGCCAACCCTAAGCTGGACCAGATCATTGACGACATCGGCTCATGTTGGGCCATCGAAGCCGATTTGTCTCAATCAATCAAGTGTCCAACACCCGTCGTGGGATTTGTTCTGTTGTGGCCACTTGTACACACTGTCACGGCCTCGAACTGTCATTCTGACAGTCCTAACAACGTCTGTCACCACGCTTGCAATACCAGGGTATCATCAGGAGACGAAGGTTGGGCAACACGGTCCGCTTCAGAGGCTGGATCAGACAGATCGGGGAAACTTCCGGCTGCAAGCGTAGAGGAGCTATACAGCTCAGCAACTCTTGCCAGGGCGGCATTTCAGGTGCTTGGGCTGGGTATCCGTACTTATAACGACTATCGTCTGGATCCGGTGCTCTTTGAGCGGTATCCTGAGCTTTTCGACAGCCAAGCAGATGTCATGGCACGGGGGGTGCGGCTGGGATCGCCGCCTCGCTTCACAGTCTCGCTCCATTCAAGTGCTCCGCCGGTGGACCCTTCTGTGGTTGCACAATATCGAGAGTTGTCGGCGGCATCGCTCGGGAGTGTGACTGCGGAGGTGGCATGATCTCGATCATTCTTGTTTCAGGCCAGAACACGACTCCCTCCTCGAACATTGATCGCGTTCAGACGGACGGGAGTGAGACTCTTGATTCCTTGGATTGCACGCGGGAGCCAGCTTTCACTGTATCTTGAATCATTTTCAGAGCATGATGTTGTAACAGAGAATGAACGGAATGATATGATGGTTCGAGCCCTTCCACTGTGATTCCGGCGATTCTTTCGCTCAGGTCGTCCCTCTCATCCGTACTCCTCGCAAGAAGCCCACTGATTCGTTGCCAGTAAGGCGCAACTTTGTAGAGACGATAAGGGGCTTGTCAGGGGTGTCCGAGCACCATGTTTGCATTCGGTCCTGCTCTTTCGCGACCATCTTTTATTTCCAAGTCGGAAGAGATCGTTGTGGATAGCGTTCAGCTACTGACGGTATGAGATGCCGAGAAGCAGAAGGTGGGCCGGATGATCCGCATATGCACGGAGGGGCAGGGCGAGTGTATAGTGTTTCCACGCTCTTTTTATTGTGCTTGACCAACGGTTGATGCCACTCCGCTCAGCGATCGATGTCGAGACCCAGGGTCGCCGAGTTGGGGTTTGTGTTGTGCGCTCCGTGAACATCCGTCGCTCATGGTCTGTCACCGTTCACCAATAGCGGGGAACGCCGGCACCAGATGCCATACGATAGATGTGAGATAAGGGTTCTGTACAGCCCGTGCAAGCGACATGGGGATAGTCATAGCATGTTCGATCGATTATGCTCGTACAGCATTCTGTATACTATCTCGTATTTCGACGTTAGAACCTATGTTCGATCAGTCCACACCTGGATCCGGATTTCACTAACCAAAGGCATCATTGCATTTTCGAATCCCAAGGCCAAGTTTGTGCGCCCCTCGTAGGACGCCAGTACAAGTGTGAGTGTCAAAAGTTCCAGCGACAATGCTGGCAGGCAACCCAGCTGCAATGACACTCATTGCTTTGGTGGTCGTGGGACGGTCCCGAGAAGTATTGATAGAGGTCCATCCCTAGAGGCAACTCACAAAGTTTGAGGCGTGGGCTGAAGAGTGGAATTATGCGATGGAACCAAGGTGAAAATTCTACATCATTCAATTTGTGGCTTTGTCTACCGCATCGCTATCCACTTTCCTGACCAGTCGTCGCAATGCTATGTGTCCTGCGTAAACATGTGAATAGTTAACACCAATGTAGTAGTCAGAACACATGTAGTCAAGACCAACGTAGTAGTCAGCACAGATTTGGTAATCGCCACACTGGGAAGCACGGGCTTATTTTGACTTTGAGGCGTAGATGTCGAAAGCACGGGCCGCGTTATGATAAATACAGTCATCCTTGCATGCATTGCCGACTCACGAGTCGGCAACGCCGAATCCGTGGCGTTCCAGGCAAAAACATAATGACTTATGCTCGGAAGTACTGCCGAAAGTCACCATGAAGGGCAAACGCAGCAAGTTCATCGCATCCCTGCACCTGCCATGAGTGAAGACAATTCTGTTAAGCAGCAAATCTGACTTTCGATGCGACCAACGCCCGTGAGAATATCACAACGGCGTCGTCGAGTGATATTCGGAGCCATTCCAATTGCGAAGCCCATCAGCAATGATGGAGTGCTGCCAAGGACAGAACTTATGCATCGAAATTTGTCTACGGGAAGGGGATGACATGCACGAACAAAATTCCCGCAACGCGATACCCGCTCATGTGATTGGCATGCATTTGCTTAATAGAGAAATGTGATGAACTTGGCAATCAATGATGCTGTGTACGCCTGAGGGACGGGTGTATCACAAGACGGAGTACACAGCTAGACTATCACTGGACAGTCGTATCGGCAGACATGGCCATAGCCGTCCGGCCGAGAGCACACAGTGATCAATCGATGAGCCAATGAAAGGCATCACGATTCGACCCCTGTGTTTTCAAATGGTCTGCTGCTTCCTCTTAGGTGAAATGTTGCCACAACAATTTACCTCGGACGGTTCCAGTGCTTTATGAGCTGCTCTGCGTCGATCGATCGAATGTAATCGCGAACTGTTGAAATCCACAGTGAATTTTTCCCCTGCTTCGCAATATCGCAACAGTACGTGCTGCGGCCGACAGTGTAAGCCGCACGGGATTGTTGATACCTGAATATGAGCGAAAGCAAGATTAACACATTTCCATGACCATCAAATATGCCATGGACGACTTCACAATATCCACAACGCTCCACTGCACGGTGGAGATCGGCCACATGCCATCGGGATCGACGCCGACGCCTACAGCACGTCGACCTCTCACTCCAGACCGCTGGTTTCATAAGGTCTACATTGAGCTTGTGATAGCGCGGGCCGTCTTCTGAGCGAACATTGTCTTGCGGTCCGTTTTTTGCAATCATCGGTGCAATGCTGATCATCTTGCATGGGCTTTGAAACTTCGGTCCAGGAACGATTTCGTTGATCCCAGTTCATCCAAGTGCGTCGCGCAATCCCCAGTTATTGACCAACAGCGCGTCGGTCGGTGAGTCTCACTTGGCCTAAGCCATCATACGATGCTCACGGAAGGGTTTGATCCGTGTGACACTCCGCTTTTGATCTGCACGCGCAGCCATGAGTGTGACTGTGCGGGCAGACCTCCAGCAAACATCATTGCAAAGGTACATGCTGATCATATCAGACCGCTATCGCATTTACGGCTTCTCCGGCATTGTGGTACTCCTGCCCATAATTAGTCTAATCAAGCTTGTGGAAACTCAAGTCGCCCGCCGGATGACGCTTCCAATCACATGCATGAAACCCCTGATCCTATCTCACGCATGTGCCGTCTTCTGGCCAGTCAGTCACTTGTGGTCTCCTGACCACCACCCCTGTCTACGAACTGGACCCGCGGCCTGACTATCTGTGCAGTCACGGCCGACGACACATTACCCTGTTCGCTGTACGCCCACCCCCTCGACTCCTGGTGCGGCAAGAATTGCCTTAGCTACGGAATTTGCGACGACAACGACCCTTGCAAGGACAAACCCTTCCCTCAACGTTGCCGATGGGCGGCAGAAATTTCCAACCAACCTTGCTTCCTCGATCAAGGGTGATCCACCGGATGTGTTAATGCCTCATTTGGCATGGTCGCAAACGGTGCTGGAGCTGTTGAAACTTCCTCTGTAGGCCACTGGATACCTTCGAATCCACAGATGCAGAGTGAGTCGCTGATATGACTCCTTACCTCTTGGTCCACCTCTACAAGACGTGAATCTCCAACTTCACAAGGCGGAGCAGGACACCTGTGAGTAACAAGGGTAGAACTGGCACGGTGAAGTCTTAGAAGAGCATTGCATACAAGTATACCGTGCCAATTGCGAAGCAGGATGGCGGAGTAAATGGTAAAACGGCTTCAAAGCTTACCCAGCAAGCAGAAAAGGGCATTCCACCACGATGGCATCTTGTGCGGCCCCTAAGACTACAGCGGTACCATCAGCAGCCCCGCCGGCAACGATCAGAAGGACAGCGGTGACAGCTATCGGTCTTGTAGTGTCGAGGCTGTGCGTAACGAGGCAGGCGAATCAGTTAGTGTCTAGAAGCCTTGGCGTCCTCCACTATCGCGTGCACCATATCAATTGATCCACGACAAGCAGTAAGGAGTTCTGATTCTCCACGGGGTTGATAGTGTGAGCACAAGAGCACGGGAACATAAGTGGCCGCGAGCACTCCACTATACGCATGCTTATAGCTGCAGTACAGAAGGGAAAGCTGCCAGGCGCAGGCACTCTGGTCAAGGACCTGTCCTTGAATCCAATAGACCAGTAAAGCAGCTACATGATTGTTTGCTGACAGACAAGCCAAAGGTCCGCGAAATCGCTTCCGGCCATCAAAACTACTTCAAAAACCTCAGTAACATCGCGGGACTGTTGCCGTCATGGTCCGCTCCGGCAACTTGATCACCCAGAATTCCCCGAGTAGATGTCGATTGCGGAACGACCATGAGTATGCGTCAGCAATGTGATCTGGACTTTGTTGCGTTCGTCATCTGGCCAATCCTGCGTTCCATCCGGGTTTTCGAAGTTCTGTTTGCAGGTGATTCCAAAGGCATGGGTGCCACTTCAGCCATAGGATTTTCTATATGACTGCCACGGCCTGGAGTGAAGCAGGCGGAGCCACCTGTGCAGCTGTCCAGGACTGCGCTATCTTTCGTCATCAGCAACTTCGTGTCTTACCTTTGCTGGTCGGCACGTTGTTCAATCGGTGCGAGCGCTTCGCTTGCTTGGACATCTACCTTGCCCGAATCGCTCTTGAATACGCAACGCATGTCATTCTTCCCAAAATGCTATTCTTCGGGCAGAGTTAATTGTATTTCTCAGCTACAATTTCAAGGTCTGAGCAAATCCTCGATATCCAACAAACATCTCCGTCGGATCCCACTTCTCCCTGATCTGCAGCCACTTTTTCAGATTCGTGTCGGTCATCACCTAGCCGAAGTCAGCACAAGCCTATCGCCAAAGAAGCAAATTTTTACCTTGGGCTTTCTGCTTTTGACATTGGAATCTGCTACGTAAACGCCGCAAGAGACCTTTTCGGCGTGAGTGTATGCGCGCAGTAATTGCTGATCCACACTTTCATCGAAGGCGGGGTCGTTCCAACAACACATGGTCGAGACGTAAGCTCTTTGTGGTAGACTTAGAGCTTGGTCTTCTCCGTTTGGATAGTAGTCGATGGGGCAGTAGGTTCCGGAAGACAGGCGGGACGGTAGGTCGTACAGTGCCGGGGTGATGGCATCGATCAGCTGCTTTTGATCAGTCGTGTCCAATTCACACATGTCGATTCAGATGGAAGAGTGCAGGCTCACCCCGTCATCGGAGACCTTTGGGTCCACCAGGATGCTATCGACAGTCCATCTCTCGCCATTGCCATGGGGTTGGAAGCTCCCTTGTAGGTCCCAAAGCTCTTCCCATGTCCTCTCCGCAAGCGGAACAGTGGTGACAATATGTTGTTTAAATTGGTCGGGAAACTCGTTCCAAGGACTCGCCAAGACTTTGGCTTCTTCGAAAGAGTCGACGAAGATCGTCTGGTTGATCACGAATAACACCCTTTTCGCAGCGTATTCGTGACCACCTTTCGGATCATCCTTGTCGGCACAGAACGTGCAGTAGAACAGATCCACGCCATACTTGGGACTTTTCTTATAGTTTCTAGTACCCACTTCATCAACGGGCGGGAGATATCAGTCGAATCAACTATCGTGGTGAAGTCGTACAGCTTTCTGTGTGGTATCGTCTTGATCCAACTTCTGGTCACGACCGCGAAGTAGCCTTGTCCGCTTCCAGGAACAGCCCAGAACAGATCAGAGTTCTCTTTCTTGTTCGCAATGACCACTCGTCCCTCAGAAGTGACGATTTCAAGCTGCTGAATCCACTGATCTGAGGTGTAGCCCCATCCGCGCAGGAAACATCCTTGACCACCAGCAAGCAGGAAGCCACCAAGTGCCACAGAGCGCGAGTGACCAGCTGGAAAGAATCTACCAATCGGCTGTAGAAACTTGGTGACGTCTTCCACTCTGTGGCCAAGGTTCACAATGGCGACCTTCGTGGCCTTGTCGAATTCCAGTCCCTTGTTCAGATTGCTCGTATCAATGAGCAGGCCGTCTTCTAGGAGAGAGTTGCAAAAGAATAAATGCCCTCCAGATCGAACACCGACTTTCCACGCATCTGCTTTCGCCCTATCAATAGCGACAACAACTTCGGCGGTTGTCTTGGGTAGAACAATCTGCGCAGGCTGCACCTCCGGAGCGCGGGCGGTGAAGAACATGCGTCGAAGGGCGTTGTAATCTTTGCTACCACGTACCAGGGTCTCGAGTTCGAACGTCATGGCTTTGGGAGTCGTTGATGATATGAGCAGTGTTAGAATGGAATGAAGGTACGTTTCTAACGCAATGACTTGTCCTTGTTGCCGAGCACTTCGCACCAGTTCCGCAGCACTGGAGGGCACGCAAGCTCCCCACCTTGAGATCTCACGATCCAAAGACACCACCCACCACCGATCATGCGACGCGCCAGCTTGTACGAAGGTGAGAGAAATCTGATTCAACCACTGTCAGACGGTAAGCACTGACGAGTGGCTAAGCATAACTCTCAGCCTGGGCGCCCTTGATGCATGTCCGCTCCCCCGATACCATACTGTTCCGACAGACTCCAAGGAACTCCTGAGCCAAGCCGTTGCTGATCCATCGATGTTTGCTTACTGTGAGAGGCACTCATCCTGATGCGGCCTATGTTTGGCAAGTTCTTGACACTCTGGGTGACGCAGCCATTGCGGATGGCGCGATGATCCGAAGTAAAGGGCAATAGCATGCTGGAGTGATTGGTTCGAACCGCAGGTCATTCAAACCCATGACCTTGCGCACCGACCGGACCGGGTGGGGTGGGCCTCAGTACTGGAGAACGGGGAGCTTGTTTGAGGTGTGCCATGCTCACGGTGAGGCTTTGCCACACGAGCCGAATCTCCTCGTGACTGCTTGTTGCTCTGGCGGAGAAGGTCCCACTCGAAATATCGTCTGAGTAAAAGGTGAGAAACTGCATGCTATAAGTTCCCCCGTCTCAACGGACCAGTCAAACTGGTCACACTAGAACCAATCCGCGCATTCAGACTGGCCATCTCAGTTCGAACGTAGTCACCATGGCAACACTCGTTGGCAAAGTTGGTCTGCTCAGTGTGTCTTCACAAGGAATTGGGAGCTGCTATCGCGCGAGGGCCGTCCGCGCGAGGAGCTGTCATGACCACCGACTACTCCAAAGTCACCGCGAAAGCAAATTCAGACAAGGTCCTGCGGAGCCTGGATCTCAGTCGAATCATTGCCGTTGAGACCGAACTATCAAGGAAGCAGGGACCGCAGCGTCCGGCCGATTCTGTTGCGAACAGTGCGAAGGCTTTTAGCAAGACCGATGGTCTGGTGAACAGTGCGGGCATCAATCGGCCAGCATTGCTGGACGACGCAGATGACGACAGCGTCGAGAGACTGTGGCTCGATGCCACTCACACCAATTTTAGAGGCCTCTACTTCCTCACCAGGGCCGCACTGAAACATCTTTCCCGCGACATATTGCCCAACATCAAAATCGGCAGCTCAGTGCTTCGTACTCCAGCGCAGCGCTGGGCCCGTGTGTGCCTCAGGCTCCGCAAGGGCAAACAAGGCCGCTTGCCGCCAGAGTCCGGCATCTATGCGGGGTCCACAGGAGTGATGGAGGCCTATACGCAGTGTTGGGCGACTGAGTTGCCGCGCAGATATGGCTGTACTGTGAAAGTAGTAGCTCCTGGTCCTGTTGCAACGGGGGCCGTTTTGGCAGCCCCGCCTGAGAGTATGGACATATTGCGGCCGATGATCGATGAAACTCCTGTGACTGCACGCTTGGCCGCGCCAGAGGGGGTTGCATGGGTCGTTGCCATGCTTTGCGAGGACAACGTCGGATGCATCAATGGAGCGTATTTGCCTGTCAGTGGAGACTGCAATTTTCGGTGGCGAGTCCCCCTAACGATGGGCCAGATGTGATGATGTTCCTGGAGACTGCAGCTGTGAAGTGTCATTCGGGTCATTAGTCAGCCGCAACGGCCCGCGTGCCCCGCAACTTCCGCAACACGTCCACGTCCACTGTCGCGCAACGTCCGGAACAGTTGATCCGAACGTGGACGAGAAGTAGCTACATATCGCACCGCAAGATGCATATAGACACAGATGCTGGGGTGGAAATGGACGTCGATAGAATCTCTAATAGTGAAGCCGAGGAGGAATATGAAAGCGACGGCAGCTCCGAGCAGTCGCTTGATGACAACTTCGACAAGGACCTCACCACGCTTGCGGGATACTCATTTGTGTCCATGACGACCGACGAGTCTGCATTCGAGATGCATCGATTTGTGCAGCAAGCTACACAGCGATGGTTGACACTGCGGGGTCTGCTCGAAGACTGCATCGAACGGTTTGTAGGTGGATTGGACGACGTGTTCCCAGCGGCCACTTACGACAACTGGAGTGCCTGTCAGAAGTTCTTTCCCTATGCGCGAGCAGCATTGCAGCAGCGGCCCAAAAGGGAGCAGACGGTGCTGCAATGGGCAAGCATATTGTATAGAGCTAGGTGGTATGCAACAGAGCAAGGGAACAATGCGGATGCGGAAAGGATGTCCTCCCGAAGCATGAAGGAGAGGCAGAGAATACTGGGGGCGGAGCATCCCTCGACGCTGACGAGCGTCGACAATCTGGCGCTAGCGCTGCGGTATCAAGGAAAGTACGAGGCGGCGGAAGAGATGGACCGGCGAGCGCTGGAGGGCTACGAGAAAGTGCTCGGGGCGGAGCATCCCTCGACGCTAACGAGCGTA
>PNEN01000156.1:672-10798 GCA_002933655.1 Cercospora berteroae | reverse complement strand
AATTTAAAGAAACATTCCTACATGGACAAATCCCACATGGACAAATCCCACATGGACATCATTCCCACCAGGAATCTCATGCATTAATTCGCTGCGATTCGGGAATCGAAACCGGAAGGTTGTGGGCCCGGATGAGGGAACCAATCGCAGCGTGATTTAGTCTGAACAGGTTCGGAAATGTCATGCCTAGGCCAGAATTCCGAATCCGGGACTCGAATACCTGCGCTCGCCCGTGTGGTCGCGCTCGCATTCAGGATCCAGGAAATGGTGAGATGATTTGATTCGATTTGATTTGATTTGATTGATTCCTACCCGGTTGCAGCCGCCACGGAGGCAGCTATGCCCGGAAGCAAAGGTGCGGCGGTCTGCCGACGCTATCCCAAATAGAAATAGCCCCACTTCGCCAATATCACCGCAGTAAACAAAGACCGGCCGACCCCTTCACCCTCACTCTGCTCCTCAACCACTACCTGTCCTTGCCGCCAAGCTCTTCCAGGTGGTGGTTTACTCTCTGCTGATTGCTATATACTAGGCTCCTCGAGGCTGCGCCTCGTCTTTTCGCCATCCGTGTACCTACTGTCTCCGCCCAGCGCTCGACGTCGTCTACTCCTCCCCGATCCCATTGTGCCCTAGGATCTGCGCCTGTTCTATAAAACGGATGGTCTTTGTGGCTAGCTTGTGGCTGTTCAGTATACCCCGGAGGTTGGTGCGGCCGGGTAATCCGCCGAGGTGTTCCTTGCGTAGGTCGCGCAGTCGGCGACACGTTAGGACCACGTGTCGGACAGTTTGTCGTCCTTCGCGACAGTGGCACAGAGAGTCCCGGACCCCGGGGACGTTGCGGTTGAAGAGGAAGTCCTTGAGTCCGACTTTCTCGGTGCGGAGCTGAACAAGCAACGCGCTTTCCCGCTTGGACAAGCCGCTGTGGAGTTGGAGGGTTCTCTTGCTCGGGATTGGAGTGTATCTGAATGAGGATCTCCCTGTCGTTCCCGTGCGCCACGTACCCTGCCACTTCTTCTCAGCTTCTTCTCGACTCTTTCGCTTCAGCGTAGATAGGACGGCATAGAGTTCCTCGGGCTGGGCGGCTCTGTCGGCCGCCTCGCTGCCATCTTGCCCTTCTCTCCAGCCTGTGGCTTCTTTAGCTGCAATATCAGCGGCCTCATTTCCTTCAATGCCCTCGTGGGAGGGGATCCACCGGACTATGACGGTATGACCTTTGTCCTGTAGCGTGTCTGTTCGGCAGGCGATCTGCTTCAGGATATATGCTCCGGATCGTCCTTCGGCGCGGACGAGCGAGCGTATGGCTGCTTGATTATCGGTCCGGATGGCGACCTGCCTCGGGCTGGAGGTGTCCTCCAAGGTGTTTTGGGCGATCTGTAATGCGAGGTTGATGCCTTGCAGCTCTGCAGCGTACACGGTTGACGTTGCGTCCGTCCCCATATACGTCCTCTCTATCCTGTTTGCGGTTAGGCACACGGCTGCCGCTCCTATGCAGCCTCCAATCCCGCTGCCATCGGCATAAATACAGATATTCTCTGCCTTTTCGCTCTCGATGTCATGCCTGCTGCGTGCTTCTTCCGCATTGTCGATGTAGATGGTCGGGCCTGTCCGCCAAGGCGCGGCGACGAAGGGTGGTATATGCTCCGATGTGCCTAGGTCGATCGCTGCGTGGGCTGCGAAGGAGCGTCGTATCCTTTCGAAAGGACTAGTGTATCTGTTTCGCCGGGCACTGATCGCACGTGTCTGCACTGTACCCGGGTCCTTGCTCGCAAGCATTCGCACCACGGCGTCGGCATTATGCTTTTCGATTTGTTGCTCGACTGGGAGGAGGAAGGTCTCGATGTTCAGCGCAGCCGCTGATGTCGCTCGGTAAGCGCCGCATATTGTTCTCGCAGGTCTAGCCTGAAGCGCCTGGAGTGTCTGCAGCGTCTGTTTCGTATATCCGCAGCCGCTAGTCCGACCTCGCGACCAAAGTGAGCACGCGTACATCATTTGTGGAATGGCCACTCCTCGGTAGATTTTCCGCATCTCAAGCATCTTGACCCCCCAGGTGGAGCTCCCGAGCGAGTGGAGGGCGCCGATGGTGCTGGACACTTTTCGCTGCATCGCTTCAATATGTGACTTCCAGTGTAACTTGGTGTCTATAGTGACGCTGAGGTACTTGCACGTTGCCTTCGGTGCGATATTGCACCAAGCGGTCTCGATGCCTTTCTCGAGGTCAAACCGCGTACGGGAGCGTGTAAAGTGGGTGAGCTGGAATTTCTCGGGAGCGAACTTCGATGCGTGCGCATGTGCCCAGTGCTGTGCCTTTTCTAGCATGTCTTCGAGCTGGGAGCACGTGTCTTCTGTGGAGTCACCCCAAGCGAGAAGGGCGGCGTCGTCGATGTATCCCGTGACAGCTGTGGTGCCCTCCGGGTCGGTATCTGTGTTGCTTGGCTGGATGAGGCTAGAGTTATAGTAGATATACAGGATGGGCGACAGCGGGGATCCTTGCGGAATACCTGTAGATACGGTGTATGGCCGGGATTGGAAGCCGTCCACTACGATGTTTGTTGATCGATTGCTCAGGAAGCTCGCTATCCATCGAACTAGTCTCTCGTCCACCCTGCGCGCCCGCAGGTCGTGTAACAATCGCTCGTGCGAAACATTGTCGAATGCTCCTGAGACATCGAGTAGCAGCAGGCTCGCGACTTGTACCTGACCTGTGTTCCACGCATGATGGACCTTGTCTATTATATTGTGGAGAGCATGTTCTGTCGATTTCTGTCTCCGCCCGCCGATGTGTGCGCGAGGAAGGAGATCATACGTCTCGGCAATGTAGCTGAGCCTTCTTGCCAAGAGTGCGTCCATTATTTTCCCGATAGTGTTTAAGAGGGCGATGGGTCGGTATGCCTTTGGCGTCGTGTAATTGTCCTTGCCTGGCTTCCGCAACACCACCGTCGTAGATCGGCGAAAATGCGCGGTGCAGTATGCGAGGTCGATGCTGCTATTGAAGATATTGGTTAGGTGGCTTGCGAGGGCCAGTCTCCCCGCTTGCAGCGCTTTATTGGTAATTTGGTCGAGCCCAGGCGCCTTGAACGCCTTGCTAGATGTAATCGCCTCGATGACTTCCTTTTCTGTGATTCTGGGTAGCGGGATTGGCTCCGGGTACTGCGCTGACGCGATATCGTTAAGATCTGCATGAGGAGGCTCAGAGAAAAAGGTATTTCTGAAGAGTGCTGCTTTCCCGCTAGCCTCTGCGACTTCTGTCCCTGTCTCTGGGTCTACGATCGCAGGAGTGATGCTTGGCAGCTGGCTGTGGCGATTTCTCGCCTACTTTGCGAGTTTCCATAGCGCTTGAGGTGACTGTGATGCTTCTTCGACTCGGTCGCGATGAGCCTGTCTCAACGCCTTTCGAATGACCCTGGTCTTTTTATTTCTTGCTGTTCGGTATGCTTCCCAGTCGTCGTCCGTATGCTCTCGACCGAGTCTCCGTTTCAGTCGCTTCGCCTCTGCGAGGACCTCGGAGCACTGCTCATTCCATCTTTGCCTCATTCTGCTCGACGGCATCGTCTTGGGTAGAGCCCAGTCGACAGCCTCGTTAATCGTTGTGGTTATTTGCTCGACATATCTATCTAGAGCTGCCTTTGTTCTCGGGCGTTGTAGCGGAGGGAGTGTCTCCTCGAGTATCTCACGGTATTGCTTCTCGTCGAGCCTCTTCCAGTTCCTCCGTGCTGTTTCCGTACGACGCGGGAGCTGTAGGTCGATAGTCGTAGCGATCGGAAGATGGTCTGAATCGTGGTCCAGTTCGTGGTCCACCTGGCTGCGCACCACCCTGTCCATGAGGCCTATTGTGGCGAGACATAAGTCGATCGTGGTTCGAGAGCTGCCTTCCTCATAAGTGATGGTTCCCGATGGAAATGTGCTCTGTAGTGCGTTCTGCTCCATGATTTCAATCAGTTCTATAGCTTCAGCGTCTGGCCGCACGATATGCTCCCCGCCCCAGAGGGAATGGTGGAGGTTGAAGTCCCCAATCACCATTCGCTCGTTGGCGGTAGATCTCTCGAGCAGTCGCCTCAGGAAAGGCAGAACGCTCGTCCGATTTTCTGTGCTCCGGGGCGGGTTATAGATGTTGACTATCTCGAGGCTCCTTGGTGTTTCATCGTCTCCAAACTGGAACGTGAGCGAGCAGATGACTTCGCTATGCCGATCAAATCGCCACTGGGCATGATCGAGTTGCTTGTGGACGAAGAAGCATACTCGTGTCGGCCTTCCCTCCGCGTCGTTGGGAGCATAGCAGAGATGGAAGATGTCTTTCGCCGGGTGGTGTGTTGTGTTTGTGAACGGGTTGTTCCACGGTTCTTGTATGGCGAGGACATCAAAGTCGCCGATTTTGGCATCGCGCAGTAGCGTGGCCATGACCGTGTCCCGTGACTTCCGGACGTTGTACTGTAATATGCTGAATGTAGGGTTCCTCCTCATGAGTCGCTCTCTACCTCGATATCCATTTGCTGGCTACTGTTGCGTCCCATCCCATTTACGTGCAGAGACGCTAGCGCTTTCCTAGTGGGATGGTATGTTCGCTGCGGCCTCTGACTGCCAGGTCCAGTCGGAGGCTCGTTCTCCTTGTCTAACGAGCCAAGGCCGCTGCCAGTATTGGCTCGTTTCAATCCAGATCCTGTGGATCCGAGCTCTCCCTGCGGTCTTTCCTCTCCTCGGAGGCCGAGCCCTCGTGCCGAACGCTTCCGGCGTAGTACTGTTCCATTGCTGCCAGGTGGGGTTCCAGACATCGCGGATGCCGGGACTGGGTAGAATGGCGCTCTTGTGGCATATGCTGCCTTGGCGCGGGCCATTTCTTCTTGTCGTGTCGGGCACTGTTAGCTCCATGCCTCGTGCTCTCCATGGCACGCCGCGCACTTCCTGGGTCCGTCGCGCTCCCTCTTCGAGGGACAGTCCCGGGATTGGTGCTCCTGAGCACAGTAGCCACATCTCATTGTTGTCTTGCACTGGGTTCCTATGTGGCCGTATTTCTGACAATTGAAGCACTGCTTGACCCGACACTGTCGATCGTACCTCTCGCACTGGCAAAGCTCGCCGTGCCACACAAGGCCCTCGCTGATGATTTTGTTGGCATCTTCAGGTCGCGCGAACTCGATAATAATGGAGGTCGTCGACTTCTTTGCGCCGCTCCGTGTAAGCCATCCTATGTATTTGATCTCCGCTCGAGGGATGAAAGGCCGGTTCTCGTGCAGGATCTCATCTCGATTGTCCGTGAATTTGTCCATGTCGATAGAGTGCGTGCGGATGCTGTGGACAATGACGCCGTATGCCGGGACGCGGACCGAGGCTCCCTCCCCTACACGACGTGCCCATTCCTCGCTGTGTTGTTGTAGTATCTGTGTCTCGCTGACGCTTGCCGTCCTGACGACAAGGTCTCCGCTCTTGAGCTGATTAGCGGACATGATTTTGATCTCTGCTATCTGTTGGTTCGTGCTCTGTTCAAGGGCGCGGTCAACGTGGGACTTGAGGTGTCGCGGGTTCATTGCACGCAAGCGTTCAATGGTCACAGGGTTTCTGATGTTCACGATGATTTCACGCTGGCTCTGGGTGGATGCAGTCTGTGTGTTGTAGGGAACGTGCATACTGCTGGCTAGTGTACCACTCGCTACTGCTGCTGCATAGCTCATTGGCGCACTCTTGTTGTTCTGTAGGTTGGTATTTTTGACGTCCCTCATGATTGCGACTCCTACCTTGCCCACTTCCATTGCCTCTTTCGCGGCTCCCTTCGTCTCCTCTCCGACCGCGGCGATCCTCTCGATCTGTGTGTTGGTACCTCGTAGCTCTTTCTTCAGTGTTTCTAGTCTCTGCGACGTCTCTTCTTTCATCGCTTTCGCGTCTTCCCGCATCTCGCGCAGCGCGCCATGAATAGCGGTCATGTCGGGGATGTTCTGTGCTTTTGCGACGAACGACGTCGCGCCTTGGATCATCATCTTCGCGACCTCTGCTGGCACGGTCTGACTCCCAGTGCGGTCGATGTGGCCGCGGATCTCCAGCAGGTACTTCATGAGTTTGAGGGCATGCTCTCTGTATTCTGTGGGCCACATCACCCCCTCCGGCCATAGCTCCGCCATCGCAGCAGGCGCGGTGGGCAACGCGTCTGACCGCGTAGCGTTGCAGTGCCTTCTTGGATGGATATTTTGCACGGTGTTACGACTGAATTCCGAAAAGTGAGATTCTCGCTATGTTCGTGGTTTTTTTAGGAACATTGGATGCAGCGTGAAGTGGTGTATCTGTACGAAATCGGCCAGTCACGTGCGGACTCGTGCTCATTCCTTACGGCGACCCGCGATCACTAACGATCTCCTATGGCCCAAGGAGCGTGCTGCAGGCACAAAGGGCTTCGAGTTAACATTCGAGCATACGCAGGTTAAATCACGAAGTGGCGAGGAGCAGGGTGCACCGCCGCAGGAGATTGTACATGATATTGTTGAACAGAACACGGCCTTCAAAACATGGATATTGAGCACCTCGTCGGTCTTCTCTAATATTGCAACGCCCGAATTAGTGAATTTGAAATCGTATACAGGACATGCTTGCCCTTGAGAGATCATGGTCTGGATTCGAAGTACCTCAAAGAGGCGATCATATATGTCAGATCAAACGCCGTCCCCCAAGCGCAGCCGACGAACGACCGCAACTCAGACAGCCCTGCGCAAGCGCATCTCCTCAAGCACACCACTCCAAGCATTCGTGATCGCAGAGGCTGCGGAGTAGCGCTTTTTGCGAGCTAGCAGCACGATAGAGGAGTTGTAACACTGTCGCGCGCGCTGGCCACCTGCAGATGCAAGAGCAGCATATAACTTCTTCGAGGACAAAGGGAAAACGGATGGCGTGCGAGAACGTTCGCTTGTAGCGCC
This sequence comes from Cercospora berteroae, assembly GCA_002933655.1. Taxonomy (NCBI): domain Eukaryota; kingdom Fungi; phylum Ascomycota; class Dothideomycetes; order Mycosphaerellales; family Mycosphaerellaceae; genus Cercospora; species Cercospora berteroae. The sequence continues at coordinate 3,905 of PNEN01000156.1, read as the reverse complement.
TGCTGCCCGTACCACAAGTCCTGAGCTTGTCGATGACGTCGAGAATCTGCCGCTGTCTGGAGGTCGGCGAGCATTATTGACTTGCGCAACGAGCCGCGTTTTGTCCTTCTGGCCTCTCCTATTCACCTTCATCGCTGCCTCCTCCGCTTTGAGAGACGATGCGAGTGCAGCGTCTCTTTCGTCGGATGGGACTTGATGCTGTCTCACAAGACTGAAAGGTATGTCTCGTGGGAGCTCAGGTAACCGCAATGCAGTTTCTAGCAAGGATTCGTGCACTATCGTTACCGCTCGACTACAGCGCGCAAAGGTAAAGCATGGGTGCCTTCTTCCATCTCTGTCCATGAAATTGGTTTCTTTGTAAACACAAGTTTCTCTACATACACAGTCCTTAAGTAGATCGACAGAATCTCTTCGTCTCAATGCTCAATCATCCGGAACCCACACTGTCCCGTAGCACAGTGATAAATCATATTCTGCATACTGCGGGACCGGGTCCCACGAGAACATTTCCCGCATTCACATCTCGCGTTGTACGGAGAAATGCCGATGGCATCGTCGAAACAGATGAAATTACGAAGTTGCCGACAAGTCTCCCTGGAGCAAGTGTAGTACCATCTGCCTCTGTTCTCGTCTGAAAACATAGTCAGCTTTCGTTGGCCAGGTCGGCCGCAATAGCGACATGGTGGTGGAGTCTCCAATGGGAATTCATCAATGCTGATCAGATCTGAACCGCCGCTATGTTCGTCCAATGTAAGGCTGCTGAGCAGACTGGGGGGAGATGATTCCATCGCGCTTCGGAGCTCTGGCTTGACTGAGACTTGTTCCTCTTCAAGTCCAGATTTTATCACAGTCTGCGAAACACCGAGGGTCCTCTCCACGGCCGCTATAGCAAGTTTCAATTCCGCCAATGTAGCTCTCAGCGTTCGTTCTGCGCTCAGTCAGCGTCTCGCCACACTTGATTTGACATGCATTTCGACATGCCATTATCATTCTCGGCATTGCCGGGTACTTTTCGAATGGTAACCATGGTGACTTGAGACTCCTGTAGTGGTTATGTCAAGAACCGGTGTGGAGCATACCGGAGGAGATTTATGATTGAGGTATGCAATTGCTGCCTGGAGTCTCGTCGCTGGTCACCCAGCATTTGAAGCTTGATACCGGGAACAGAGCAGTATCAAGAAAGCGCTCTGCTGCCTCTCAGTCGTGATAGCAGGGCAAGATCTCGAAGGTGTGCGGCCATCGCGCACCCCTCGATGTTGTAGAACTAGGATTGGAGCTTGATTGAACCACGCTTGGTTGAGCTTATCGAAGCTGCCCATGTTGTGTTGGAAGGCAGCGTAATTTTCGAATGTCTGGTTGGATGTTTCATTGAAGGCGTGATGACCTCCTGAAAGTCATATTCAACAATGATGGCGGCAGATGGGCGACGGAAGCTGCCCGCATGTTCGCCATCGGGAACAAGGTGGCCATCAGCGATTCAATCTCGTTTTCTAGCAAGCTCTCCAAACTAGTTCTCATCAGCATTGGTTCAGGCTGTGGGGGAGCACATGTACGTGGAAGTGGGTATCTCCGTCGGAAACAGGACTAAGCCGCTAAGTGCGCAGTCCGGGTGGATGCGTTGCTACAACCTCCCCGTAGTGAGCCGAATTCTGAGACGTATTCGATAGTCGTCTCTCTCTGTTGCTGGAATGTCGCCAGTGCTCGGTTGTAAATGCATTGTCCACTCTTTCATCGTGTCCTCGATGATGTTCGAGCTTGCTTTACCTGAGCGTCCTGGCGTACTTGCGTGTTGGCTGGCATCTCTAGAGTATCTTTGACGCAACTGGGCCAGATAAATTCGCCGTAGGATAGTGTTCGCACGAGCACCCGACTCGATGTGGTCAATTGATGTCATGACGCTGACGGCAGAAATTTGCAGACCTTAAAGCCACAAATGCGTGATGCCTTGCGGCGCTCCGTGCGATTGGGTTCCTTGCTCTAAGCGTTGCAAAAAAGTGTCGGGTTGCGGTTATTAGTGCCCTTCGATGTGCGGCGAGATGTGTCCTTCTTCGAAATTCTGCCAAGTTTGCGCTATAGAAGAGGTTCAAGAGAGCACCGCGGTACGCAAGCCTGGTCGCCATCGTAGAAGCACATCGTACGCGTGAGATATGAGCCTCGGCGAAACACAAATCAGTTCTACAAATGCGTGTGCGATGACAGAAGTCTTAAGTGACACCTTGTGCAACGTCGGCCTTGAGCGTATTGAAGAGGTGCCCAATTCTCCTGAAAGCCACTCAAGGGCCTTGTCGACCGAGCTGTGTACGTAATTTGGTGTAAAAGTCTGGTGCACTAGACTTCCGCGAGTTGGAGAAGGCGCGCCGTGATAGATTTCATATTCCGCAGATCACGATGCAGAGCGCTCCTAACCACTCTATCCCGGCCTGGGCTGGGTATATTAGATTCAGATAGAGCTTTTCATATGGGTTGAGTCAATGCGTTGCCAAATCTGTGCGTCCTGGTTTGGCTGCTGCAGCGGATTTACGAGTTTATCGAAGGGTGGAAATGTGGACGACCGAGAATGATGTGCCTCCAGATGTCATTACAGCGATGCAAGACAGGTCCGACACACCATTGGGGAGGAATGCATCTTCTGCTGGACTGGAACGCTGCGACCGACCTACCACCGGCGGCATGCTGGTCAGAGCGTCGAGCAGATCCGCTGCAGTGCGTCGGGCAGAAGTTGCATTTCTGACTCAACGGTAAGTGACACCCACTTCACACGACTGAAATCTCAGCTCGAGGCACATCACCTTCCGTACTTCATGTTTTCCTCTGCAGATGCAAGTGCAAATGTTTGTAACGTCGAAACAAACGAAGCCCATTTCGGATAGTAGTCTTACCTGGCTGCCTGGCAACGAGCAATTTGCTGGCAAAGCCAATGCTACAGAACCTACATAATCCAGTTTCACTGGACAACCGAAAGCGCCTCGGTAGGCCAGGAGTTTTCCAGCGTAGGACGTTGCAGATTTCAACCCCCCGGAGACTCCAAACCGAATGCTGTGACTGCCACACTTCGGCTAGTTGCTTATCGGGGCGACTTGTCAAGTCCCACCTTTGCTCTTGTATAAGAAGCTTTAGCCTTGCGCAAGAGAATATTAAAACTTTCCTTAGTTTAACGAATGTGAAACCTACAAATTAAACGAACGTTACGAAACTATTGTGCGAGGGATCGTTTAGCACCGACAATTATCGCG